>PITA01005443.1:0-110717 GCA_004023965.1 Spilogale gracilis | reverse complement strand
AGTGTGGAGATTCCTTAAAAAATTAAAGATAGAGCTACCCTATGACCCTGCAATTGCACTACTGGGCATTTACCCCAAAGATACGGATGTAGTGAAAAGAAGGGCCATATGCACCCCAATGTTCATCGCAGCAATGGCCACAATCGCCAAACTGTGGAAAGAGCCAAGGTGCCCATCAACATATGAATGGATAAAGAAGTTGTGGTACATATATACAGTGGAATACTATGCCTCCGTCAGAAAGGATGAATATCCAACTTTTGTAGCAACATGGACTGGACTGGAAGAGATTATCCTGAGTGAAATAAGCCAAGAAGAGAAGGTCAAGTATCGCATGGTTTCACTTACTTGCGGTGCATGAGGGGCAAACTGGAGGACAGTGGGAGAAGGAAAGCAAATGGGAACTAGGGTAATCTAGGGAGGGAAACGAAACAACGAAGACTTTGGACACAGAAACAAACTGAGGGACTTGGAGGGAGGGGGGTGGAGGGGTGGGAGAGCCTGGTGGTGGATACTGGGGACACCTAAAGCGTGGAGCACTGGGTGTGGGGAATGGGGAATGAATCTTGAAACACTGGAAAAAAAAAGTTTAGTAACAATAAAAACAAAAAACAAAAAACAAAAAACTATGTATTTAATAAACCCAAATTCAGGCAAAAAAAAAAAAGAATATAGGAAATCATTGTAAATCTCTTTTTTCTTTTCTTTCTTCTTTCCTTTTTTATTATAGACTTAGAAAAATTGAGATATAATTGACATGTGATATTAGTTTCAGGTATATTTTATAATGATTCAATCTTTGTATATATTGTGAAATAATCACCACAATGTCTAGTTAATAGTCCATCAATACATGTAGTTGTTATTTTCTTTTCTTGTGGCATGTCTGGGTGGCTCAGTCGTTAAGCATCTGCCTTCTGCTCACGTCATGATCCTGGAGTCCCAGGATCAAGCCTTGCATCGGCTCCCTGCTCGGCGGGAAGCCTGCTTCTCCCTCTCTGACTCCCCCTGCTTGTGTTCCCTCTCTAGCTGTGTTTCTCTCTGTCAAATACATAAAATATTTTTTTTTTTAAAGATTTTATTTATTTGACAGAGAGAAACACAGGCAGAGAGGGAACACAAGCAGGGGAAGTGAGAGAGGGAGAAGCAGGCTTCCCGCCGAGCAGGCAGCCGGATGTGGGGCTCGATCCCGGGTCTCCAGGATCATGACCTGAGCTGAAGGCAGTCACTTAACCAACTGAGCCACCCAGGCACCCCCAAATAAATAAAATCTTAAAAAATTTTTTTTTTCCTTTCTTGTGATGGGTCTTTCAAGATGTACTCTCTTAGCAACTTCCAAATACACAAAAAGTACTGTTAACTATAGTTACCATGCTACACATTACGCTTCCGGGACTTATTTTTCTGACAGCTGGAATCTCTTCCTGTATAGTGGGGCCATTGTATGGCTGTCTTGTCAAAATAGTGGCAATTCATTCTTCTTCAAATTTGTATAGTTCTTGATTTAGCCTGAAATCAGAACTAGCTACATAATTTATGGGGTTCAGTGAAAAATGAAAATGCAGAGAAACCTGTTAAACAATTCTGAATCCTTGCAAAAGGGCAATAGCAGAGCCAGAAAACAAATTCAGGGCCCCTCCGAGGGTGTCTTTTGTGCAACTGCAGTTTGCATGTCTGTGGAATTGGCTCTGCCTGAAATCCCCGGACAGAGGGAAGAGAAGCCACCAATTCTAAACAATATAAGGAAGTCCAAGTTACCAAGATGAAAAGTCTTAAGTTAAATACATATTTTCCATAATGCCTGAAGGCAGAGAGAGCTGCTGTTGTTTTACTTTATTCCTTTCTGGGGCTCTTTATAAGGAGGTGGAGGCATTAGGAAGGGATGAAATAAACTCAGAGGTTGGGATCTTTGACTCACTAAGGCCTACAGTGCTGGTTGCTAATTAGAATATCCTGGGAAATTTTACACAAAACTCAATTACATCAGAGGGGTACAGTGAGGTGCTCCTCACCTCAGGGCACCTCAAGTCTCCTCTTCTGACTTAATTGGTCTATCCTACGACCAATGTAGCTTTAACAGCTTTCAAGGTAATACTGATTTGTAGACTGGTCTGTGGACTATTCCTGCAAGGTTTTTTTTCCTTCACAGTTGGAAATTGTTGAAGTTTTGGGACGCCCGGGTGGCTCAGTTGGTTAAGCGACTGCCTTCGGCTCGGGTCATGATCCCGGAGACCCGAGATCGAGTCCCACATCGGGCTCCCTGCTCCGCGGGAAGCCTGCTTCTCCCTCTCTCACTCCTCCTGCTTGTGTTCCCTCTCTGGCTGTGTTTCTCTCTGTCAAATAAATAAAATCTTTAAAAAAAAAAAAAAAAAGAAATTGTTGAAGTTTTAGTCATTTTCTTTTTCTTTTTTTTGGAGTGTTAGTCACTTTTAAAGGAAAGTTGACACCTCACTTTTGTATTCTAAGGAAAAAGATAAGGAGCAAAATTAATATAGGATGTTAATAAAGTAAGGAGTTCTCCAGAGGATTAGGGACATATAATTGAAGTTAGAAAGACGTGGCCTTTGTTTGAGCCTGGTCTTGACTTTTCTTTAAGTTTAGCTTCAAATGGTGTTTTCGTATCAAATTACCATTTGGATATAAATAGGCGCTTCATTAATAGACATAATGATATTTTGATTATATATATTTTTCCTAGATAAAGTGTTTCTTTGGGATTTGTTTATCCCAGTGGTTTTTCAAAATGTGGGCAGAGATTCAAGGGTTCTGTGAGTCAAAACTATTTTCATGGGATTTCTAAGATGTTATCTTTTCCACTCTCATTCATCATGTATGTGCAAGAGTTGATACAAGAGGCTGAGTATGGTAGCAGATAGAGAATCTAGTTGTTTTCTATTAAGTCAGATGTTAAAAGAATTTGCAAAAAATTAAAACAATGACTATATATTTTTAAATAGAAAGTTTTTTTTAAAAGATTTTATTTATTTGACAGAGAGAAACACAGCCAGAGAGGGAACACAAGCAGGGGGAGTGAGAGAGGGAGAAGCAGGCTTCCCGCTGAGCAGGGAGCCCGATGTGGGACTGGATCCCAGGTCTCCGGGATCATGACCTGAGCTGAAGGCAGTCACTTAACCAACTGAGCCACCCAGGAGCCCCTAAATAGAAAGTATTTTAAGTAAAATGTTATTTATGTAAACACTATGGTTTTACCATTTTTAAAAAATAAAATAATAAAATCTGCTATAATTTCTAATTACACTAGTTATGGGTATAACCTACACAAAATTTCTTTGAGTTCTTCAGTAATTTTTTTCACAATCATTTACTTATGCCTGTTCTTTTAATTTTTTTTATCAAGATAATCCCCTTCACCTATGTCACGCATCCTCCCTCCACCCCCTTCCCCTCTGGTAGACATTGGTGGGTTTTCTATAGTTAAGACGCTGTTTCTTGGTTTGCCTCTCTCTTTTTTCCCCCTTTGCTCATTTGAGTGAAATCTATGGTATTTGTCTTTCTCTGACTTATTTTGTTTAGCATTATACCCTCTAGCTCCAATGATGTCACAGCAAATGGCAAGATTTCATTCCTTTTGATGGCTGAATAATATTCCATTGTATAAATATACAACATCTTCTTTATTCATCTACCTAGTTCTTCAGTAATTTTAAAGAATGTAAGGAGACTCTGAGAGTAGGAAGTTGGAGAATGGCTGGTGTTACACCATGCCAGTTTTTGAGATTAAGTGTCTATATCTCACTTGAGAAGAACTTTTTAAATTGTTTTTGGCCCTCTATATGAAACTCTCTAACATTTGTGAACACAAGCTTATGAGCCTATAATATAATAAATATTGGCTAAATCTTTCACTTATTTATGCATTTAACACATTTTTTAAAATTGAGTTTCTACTATAAGCCAGATACTGTGCTAGTTCCTGGGAATACAGCAGAGATGAAAACAGTCTTTTGTCAGGTTTGCAGCCAGTCTCTCCTAGACCATAGCTTGCCTCTGCATTCTTTTAGTAGTGCCTCTCACAGATCAAAGTTTTTAATTCTGAAGAATTCCAATTTATTTTCTCTTTATATTTTGTGCTTTTAGTTTGTATTTAAGAAAACTTTCCTAATCCAATGTCATGAAAATCTTTTCTGTTTTCTGTGTTTTTGTTTTTCTCCTAAAACTTTACAGTTTTATGTTTTGCATTTATATTAAGGATTTGAGTTGATTTTCATATAAAGACATGTAGATTTCCAATTATTCTAGCATTGTTTGTTGAAAAGATTGTTCTTTCTTTGCTGAATTGACTTTCCACGGTTGAGGAAAATCAATTGACTGTAGTTGTGTGGGTTTATTTCTGGGTTCTCTAGTCAATCCTATTTAATTATCTATGCAACTATCCTTTCAAAAGTACAATACCGTTTTAAGGTCTGTAGCTTTATAGTCAACCATGGAATTAAGCTATATAATCCTTTTTTCTTCATTTTCAATTTTTTTTTTGGCTTTGAATTCTTTTGCTTTTCTACATTAATTATAGAATCAGCTTTTTAGTACCTATAAAAAATCTTGCTGAGGTTTTGACTGACAAGTCATTAAGTATACACATTGATTTGGGGATAATTGGTATCTTAGCAATATAGAATCTTCCAATGTATGAATATGGAACATTCTCCGTTAATGTAGGTCTTTGATTTTTTTTCATCAGTGTTTTATAGTTTTCAGCATATAGATCTCATGCTTTTAACCTGCAACTATGTATCTCATTTTTATAGCTGTTGTAAATTGTACTTTAAAAAATTTCTTCTTCAAATTGTTTATTGATGGCCTATAGACATGTGATTGATTTTTGTAAATTGATTTTTTTATACTGTGAAA
Organism: Spilogale gracilis; assembly: GCA_004023965.1. Lineage (NCBI taxonomy): Eukaryota > Metazoa > Chordata > Mammalia > Carnivora > Mephitidae > Spilogale > Spilogale gracilis. The sequence continues at coordinate 105,848 of PITA01005443.1, read as the reverse complement.
ATTCAGTTACAAGCTTTTTCATAGCTTTCTTGGGATTTTTCTATGAACATAAGCATGCCATCTGTAAATAGAGAAAATTTTATTTCTTTTTTTTAATCTGTATTGCTTTTATTATTATTTTTTAATTTCCAAATGCTATTTTTTGGTGGATAGAGAATTCTGGGTCAACAATTCTTTCCTCCCAGAACCTTAAAATTGCTGTTACAGGAGCACTGGGTGGCTCAGTCAGGTTAAGCATCAGACTCTTGATTTTGGCTCAGGTCATGATTTTAGGATTGTGAGATTAAGGCTCCTCTATCAGTGCAGAGTCTACTTAAGATTCTTTCTCTCTTCCCCAGCCCCTCCCCCCTCTCTTTCCTCTCTCTCTCTCTAAAAAATAAATACTTAAAATCTTAAAAATATATCCTGGCGTTCCAACTTGTTGAGGACAGAAAATCAGGCCTTCAAAGATGTTCATGTTCTAATGCCTGGAACCTCGGGATAGTTTGACTTACTTAGAACTTTGCAAGATAGTTGTAATTAAGTTAATGACTTTGAGATGGAGAGGGTTAGTTCAGTGTTAATGAGGGGGTAATGCTCCATTTAATCCTGTAAAAGCAGAGAACCTGTTCAACTGTTGTCAGAGACATGCAATGTTGCTGGGCTTGAAAATGGTGGAAAAGTCATGAAAACAAACATGGGCAGTCTCTAGAAGCTGGAAGAGGTAAGGAAACAGATTCTGTCCTTGAGCCACCAGAAACGAATACAGCCTTACAGATGCTTTAATTTTAATCTAGTGAGACCCACATTAGACTTCTAAGTACAAAACTGTGAGGTAAGAAATTGATGTTCTTTAAAGCCACCGAATTCATTACAGCAGCAGTAGAAAAGGAACACAACTATTGTCTGGTTTGTTTGTGGATTTTGTTGAGAAATCTTTAGTTATCTGAATTGTTCCTTTTTATGAATGTGTTATTTTCTCTGTTTTCTGGTAGTTTTTGTTTTTAGCAGTTCTGTTATGAGATGTTTGTAGGGTTTTCTTTGAGTTTTGTTGAACAACTAAAACCTATAAAATTATGTTTGTTGCTCTGAATTGAAGTATTTTAAGAAAAACTAGAAGATGCCGTGGGGATAAAATGGGTTGAAAACTCTCACTTCCCCAAGATTGTTTACACTGTGCTGTGTCCCATGCACTTCCATATAAATTTTGGAATTAGTTTAACAGTATATGTAGTGAAATCAGCTGGACTATCAATAAGGATTATGTTGAATCTGTAGACCAACCCTTAAATAATATTAAGCCTTCTGATGTCTCTCTTTGGTTGAGATCTTTTCTAATTTCTTCCAAAAGCGTTTTATAGTTTTTAGAGAATGAACTTTGTATTTCCGTGTTAACTTATTCTTTTGTATTCTCAAAACTATTTAAATAGAATTTTTAAAAATTGCTATTGGCTTTATTAGTTTTATTGTTACTGTATAGAAAAACAGTGGATTGTAATATGTTGATCTTACATCCTAAAAACTTGCTGACCCTTATTCTAAAAGTTTTTTGTTTTAGCAGATTCCTTGGAATTTTCTATTAACATGGTGTATTACATGAGTTGATTTTTGGATATAGAACCAATTTTGCATTCCTGGGATAAATCATATGTGGTTATTATGTATAATAATTATCTTGACATGCTAGACTTGATTTATGATATTTTGTTAAGGATTTTTACATCTATATTCATAAAAGATTTATAGTTTCTCTTTTTGTAATGTGTGAAATCTGAAAGCAACACCCCACTGAGCTAAGAAATACCAGGAAAATCTCTGTCCCTTCGGCTGAAAGGAGGAAAGCTAGAGATTCACCCTAAATTAAGAAAGCCTGGAGATCAATAATCTGTAATAAAGAAGAAATTTGAAATTTTAGGCAAAGACTTGGAAATAAGTGGGAAACAACAACTATCCATTATTTATGATTAAATAATCTTTGGCATTAATATGTTGAAAATAAAGGGAGGACAAGAAAAAAAAATTGTAACTGAAGACTCCTTTATTTGGTTTCTCTGTGTAAGTAATCTCTGCACCCAACATGGGGCCATTTGATTTCAGTTTTCCGTTAGTTGTACGTTATATAGTGGGTGGTAAACTAGAACTTACTGGTTTCCTGAAGTGTAAATTGGGAGAAAATAAAATACTTATTGACTTAGGCTTCAAAAAGTTAGATGGTAGCATTGTAAAATATTTTGAATGTTGTATACAACAGGCTCATTTTAAAAGTGAAATCTAAGAAAATGCTGGTGTTTGGGAATACAGTAAGTTCTACTGGAGTTGATTTTTTTTCTAGAAGAAAATATTTTGCAAGTTTATAGGCTTAGGTTACACAAGAACTGGAATTTCTGAGCAAGGTCAAGTCATTGCTTGCATTAGGAAGGATCTTATTACCAGGAATAATTGAGAAAAATGACCTATAAAAATCTATTCCTAATAACTTAGAATATCTTTCTATCTTAAAGTCTTTAAACTCTGAAGGAATGGTCAATATAATGTCTCAAAGTAGTTTCCAAGGAGTATATTTTGATTGGGACTTGTGTAGATCAAAGAAATATTTCTCTAGTGAACAGCATAAAGGGAGCCTTCTGTTGTTTTTAAGGCTAAGCATGAAAACTGTAAATGGGCCATTTAAATGAGACAATCAGGAGCGAACTCTCTTTAGATGCAACTGGATAAAAGATGTAAAGTCATCAAAGTTTTTTTATTTGTAAACTCTTCATCTTGATTGATAGTTTTATTCTCAGATTGTCTTTTTCAGTATAAGTCAAAAATAGGTGCCATCAGTTCAAGATTAATATTATCTTTATAGCTGGTGATAACAAGCAAACAACAAGCCTTCTTAGACAGCATCAAGAGAGTTCTACAAATACTTTTTGACTGTTCTGGCTTGATTCCTGTCACCATCTCAGACTGAATTACTGTGGTCTATAATGGAAAGATGAAAACAGAGCCATATGTTTAAAAATATCATATGAGGGTATGGCCACCTGACTAAGATCTAGTGAGACACTTGACAAATATTGGGTTATCTTGTGAAACCTCTGTTTTTCCTGCAGATTTACCAGGAAATTGTATCTTTTTCTGGTAGGCTAAATTGGTAAGATGTAAGCATGAATAGCCAGGGGCCATCTTGCTTGCCATATAGATCCAGCCTAATCTATAAAGCTGTGGTCATCTTTAATGTTGTTAATTTTATTTATTTATTTATTAGATTTTTATTTATTATTTGGAGGAGAATGAGAGAGAGAGAGAACATGAGGGAGGAGAGGCAGAGGGAGAAGCAGACTCCCCACTGAGCAGGGAGCCCATTTCGGGTCTCAATCCCAGATCTCCAGGATCATGACCTGAGCCAAAGGAAGTCACTTAACCAACTGAGCCACCCAGGTGCCCCTTTAATGCTCTTTAGTGAATATTATTAAACACACAGTAGGTTTGTATTTCCAGGCTTCTTTGTGATTGATGGCATCATGTGACTTTATCTGCACAAAAAATCATGAAAGGAAATGATGTATCACTTCTGGGTGAAGGATTCAGTTTCTGATGTGAATCGCTCCAGAGTGCTTGCTGCTTTTTAGCACAGCACTTGGCAGCATTTGAAATGGTGCTTGCTTTCATAAGTCTGAATTATTCTGGAGTTATAACTGTGACTAGGGTCTCCCTGTTGGATCTCAGTGGGTATATAAGCAAATAATCTTCGGTTGTAAGTCAGATTTTAGGGTTATTTGTCACTGCACCATTATCTCATCCATCCTGATGAACCTAAAAGTATATAGATTTTGTATAAGCTAAACATTTGTTCATTCTGAGAACAATTGTATGGGTCAGGTACTGAGGCAGATGCTGATGATGTTTATTTCTGTGTTCTTATTTCTTTAATTTTCATATTAAATAGACATAGAAGGTTTGGTGATCAACTGTCTTATGCATTCCTAAAACCGTTATCATTGACTCCATTGAGACCTCTAGAAAACTAAGTACAATTTATCGGAAGATGGTAATTTTTGGAAGGAAGTAAACTTGGTTTGACTTAAAGTCTGAATGAAAAGGTTATGTGCTTTAGTGTTAATATTCTAAATGAGCAGTACTTCAGGGACCAAGATGTACAGTCTTTCATGTTCATCTCTTACGTTGAAATCATAAGTTATATTGATTTATAAGTTGCATATATCTCCTTCCTTTAGGAATTCTTTCCCCTTGCAGCAACAAAATGTCAAGGACACAGTAAGTTTCTGTTGCTTATTAACCAAAGGCATAAGAAAACAAATTGCCCTAATGAAATATTTAAGAACAATACTAGGGTAATATATAACTTGATGTTCAGTTTTCTGCAACTGAAGTTTCAGCAGAGAAATGAAGGTAAACAGACAAAATTTGTAAATGTGAATTAGAAAATCAAGATGCCCATTTTCAAAGGAAAGAAATGAAGTAGTTTCCTAGCTGTAAGGTAAGTTCACCCAAAAAGGGTGATGGAAGAATTGGATTGTTGGAGATTTTTAGGATTTGGTGAAAAGGATTTCTTAGGCGTAAGGTGTGCAGTGATTCTAGGACTTGATCTTAGCAGTTGGGAGCATGGTAGTGAGGATGATACTTCATCAGGACTATGGAGAATTTGACAGGATATTCCCAAGTTACAGGCATAGAGAGCTAGGGGGCCATAACTAGCTGCTTTGCCAGTGGAGTTGCTGTGCTTGATGTGTGCTTCCAGAGTTTCCCTGAGAAAAGGGTGAATAAATTTTATGGATGGATCAGAGGATGGCCACATGGGAGAATCAGCCTGGAGGGGTTTGAAATCCATCCAAAAAGGTCTCTAAGTTCTATGGTCTCCCTAAAAAGAGTGTGTGTGGTGCATGGCTAAAAATCAATGAGCTAAGTGGGAACAGTGGGAAAAATTGATCTTTTGGATCTTGGGAAAGAAAAACAAAATGTTCTCATTTGGGAAATCTCTGAAGAAGGCACAACATCACTTAAGAGCAAAGGAATTAGCTTTGAACATCTGCCAGGCTCAGAATGTGAGGCTTAAAATGTGGCCAACTAAGTAAGAACTTTGGTATTTTTTCTTTCCTTTCCCACTGCTTTTCACTTCATGGTTTCAGGAATAGTGACCAGGAGTTTTTCTGCAGGAAATCCACCTCTAGAAGGGCTAACTCAGAGAGATATTACAACCTGCAGGCAGGTTATGATAAGTGGTTTGACATTTTTAGCTGTAGAAGTAAGATAATGCTTGGGACTCAAAATGGCCTATGCTCGTACCTTCTCTAGAAGCAAGCAATAGTGAATCACACCATCAACAGGTTTAACGAGATGGTAGAGTAGCTCCTATGAACATATACCCATGCAGCATGTTTTTTCAGCCTACTGGTTATGCTCATAAAGGCTTACATTTGAGCAGAGAACACAGCCTCTGTTCCAAATGATACTTTTCATTATTTCTTTGATTCTAAGTTGCACTAGTATTTTTTGTTTTTCAAATTAATATGCTCATTTTATGATTTTTTCTTTCAAAAAGTTTCCATAATATTAATAATATATCTTACAATTGCTTCTGTTCTAGCAGTTAGGAACTACATGATTTTAAGAAAGACTATGTAATTTTGCACAGTTTACCTAATTTTATATTAAATAGTGGAGCAATTCACTGGGGGCCAAAATGGTTATTCAAATACATGCAGTTCCAATCTAAGGAAACTGTTCTTTAAAAAACTAGGATTTTGATCTCGAACTTTCCATCATCAACTACAGCATTGCTTTGGAAAAGTAAAATCATTCAGAATCTGATTTCAAAAAAAATGGCTGAGGGCGCCTGGGTGGCTCAGTTGGTTAAGTGACTGCTTTCAGCTCAGGTCATGATCCTGGAGACCCGGGATCGAGTCCCACATCGGGATTCCTGCTTGGCGGGTAGCCTGCTTCTCCCTTTCTCAGTCCCTCTGCTTGTGTTCCCTCTCTAGCTCTGTTTCTCTCTGTCAAATAAATAAAATCTTAAAAAAAAAAAATGGCTGAGCAGATAACTTAAAACAGTAAGTTGTGTGTGAATTGCAATATTACAATGCGAAGTATGATCTAGCTTTTAAATACCTCAAGGCTCATTTTATTTTCCATTTAAATATGAGATGAAGGATATTTTGGCTTGTTTCACATGAGAAAAAATGTATTGATATATAGGTTATTTGTTTTAAACCATGTAACTAGCTTAGGAGGGTGTTGAGTTCAAAGGCCAATCTCAGATTCTCATCCCGTGTGTGTGTGTCTGTGTGCGTGTGTTTTGAAATGAGTATAAACAAGATGTATTAGAAAAACATAACAATTATTAGAAAAAATTTAAATACACATTGACTGCTGTCCATATCAATTGTGAGATAAATTTCATTTCTAGCTATGTAAAAATATTATTCAGAACCTAGAGCATAGAATTACCTTAGGCTGTAAGATATAAATAACTCAACAGATGAATTACCACATTTGTTGAATCCTGCTATTGTCAAGGAAATCTCTGGGATAGAGAAGAATACACAAAGTTTAAGACCCAATTTCTACTCTCAAGGATATGAAAGTTTTACCTCAAGAGCCTTATTTATGGAAAACTAACATGCACCTGGGACATGCTAAGAGCCCAAGGAGAGGGACATTTGGTAAATGCTGAGGATTGTACCCCCTTCTCACAGATTCAAGCACTATCCAGAATGGGAGGATTACTAAGTTACCATTTTTTAGCCTTGAGTTCATTTTCATGTTTTGCATATGTTCTACTACCTTTTAGACCTTTCATCTGACCTCTGCATTATCTTTTTTAAAAATTTTATTTCATTTTTTTCAGTGTTCCAAGATTCATTGTTTATGCACCACACCCAGTGCTCCATGCAATACATGCCCTCCTTCATACCCAACACCAGGCTCACCCATCCCCCACCCCTTCCCTTCCAAACCCTCAGTTTGTTTCTCAGAGTCCACGGTCTTTCATGCTTCATCTCCCCCTCTGATTTATCCCAATTCACATTTCCTTTCCTTCTCCTACTCTCCTCCATGTTACTCCTTATACCCCACAAGTAAGTGAAACCATATGATATTTGACTTTCTCTGCTTGGCTTATTTCACTCAGCAAAATCTCCAGTCCCATCCACGTTGCTACAAAAATTGAGTATTCATCCTTTCTGATGGAGGTGTTATATTCCATTGCATATATGGACCGTATTTTCTTTATCCATTCATCTGTTGAAGGGTCCCTTGGCTCTTTCCACAGTTTGGCAATTGTGGGCATTGCTGCTTTGTGATGTCATTGCAATTCTCATAGTTGCCAAAATTATGAATCTCAAAGTTGTATTAGAATGCTTGATTGTACCCAATTACTCCACAGGACTGTCACAAACATGTTATGGTTCTTGATCCAATACATCTTTAAAAGCCAGGGCTTTATTTTGTGTTTTAATGTGGGGTCAGGCTCTCATCACTGGTGTCTTGGTTACAGCAATAACCTCACCCCCCCCCCCCGTTTTCTAAATTTATGTTTATTATGACTTGCCTTTCAGTTCTTTTACAGTATCTGTGAGGAACAGAATTTTTAATGTTAAATTGGTAAATTAGGCTTCACTTTCTTTTATGCTTCTTGCTTTGTGTATCCTAAGAAATACTTGCTTAACTTCATGTTGGGAAGATTTTCTTCTGTTTGGCTGCTGTTTTCTTTTTACCAGATGTTTTACAGTTTTATATACTTTTGTTTACAATTTATTTCTTGTTAACTCTTGCATATATCTGCTGGAAGGTTAAAGTTTATTTTTAAACACTTTAATTGACATATGACATTTGATTGGTTTCAGGTATACAACATTACTGATTTGGTATATGTATACATTGTGAAATCATTACTACAGTAAGTCTAGTTAACCTCCCTCACCACACATAGTTACCAATTTCTTATGATGAGAGCTTCTAAGATTACTCTTTTAACCATTTTCAGATATGTGAGACAGTATTATTAACTGTAGTCACCATGCTGTGCATTATGTCTTCATTGCTTATTTTATAACTGGAAGTTTGTATCCTTTGACCATCTTTACCCATTCACTCATTCCTCAACTCCTGACTCTCAAAACCACCAGTCTGTTCTCTGAATCTGTAAGTTTGGGCTTCTTTGTTTTGTTTTTGTTCTTGTTCCTGAATTTCACATATAAGTGAGTTCATATGTCAATTATCTTTCTCTATCTCGCTTATTTTACTTAGTTTCATCATGTGGACCAAAAGCAGTATTTACATTTTTTTTTCTGGCTGAATAATACTCTATTGTGCGTGTATATACTATATCTTCTTTATCCATTCATCTATTGATGGACAATAAGCTTATTAACATATCCTAAACAAGACTGCAATGAACATGGGGGTGCAAATACCTTCTTGAATTACTGTTTTTTTTCCCCCTTTAGATAAATGCTCAGAAGTGACATTGCTGGATCATATGGTAGTTCTATTTTTAATTTTTTGAGGTGTCTCCCTTCTGTTTTCTATAGTGACTGCATCAGTTTATATTCATACCAACAATGCATGAGGATTCCTTTTGCTCAATATCTTTACCAACACTTAGTTTTTTACTTTTGGATAATAGCCATTCCAACAGGTAAAGTGATACCTCATTGTGTTTTCGATTTACATTTCCCTGATGAGTGATGTTGAATATCTTTTCACGTGCCTGTTGACATATGTTTATAATTTTAGGAAAAATGTGTATTTAGGGCTTTTGCCAAGTTTTAAATTAGATTAGTTATTTTGTTTTGTTTTTTTTCCTTTTTGCTATTGAGTTATAGGAGTTCTTTATATACTTGAGATAGTAACCCCTTATCAGATAAATGATTTACAAATGCTGTCTCCTGTTGGTTGCATTTTTTATTTTCCTGGTGGTTTCTTTTGCTATGCAGATATAAACCTCTTAATTAGTTCTTCGCCCCTGTTTCATTCCTGCCCATTTCTTTTTACTCTGCCGTCAGAATTATCCTTTTGTAACACAGAATTTCTCAATCGTGCTTTACATAAAAGTGTTCTTAATGATTTTTTCCAATCATTTTACCATTGCAAGCTGTTGAGGTACACCTTTTGGGCAGCCACTATATTATCAATAGAGAACTTAGGTTTTAAGGATAAAGCAAGACACAATACAAAGCCCCTCATCTCAAAAGCTTACCTTTTGACAGGGTGAACCAGACAAATTTAAAGTAATTCTATATCAGAAAGTATGCACATATGTACTTGTTTTCATGTCTGAATATATTAATTCAGATAACAAATGTTACAGAGAAAAATAAAGAGGTACGTTTGGGGACTGTGCCTCAATGGTGAAATGACATTTGAGACAAGAAATGAAGAGAGATGGGGCACCTGGTGGCTCAGTTGGTTAAGCCCCACATCAGGCTCCCTGCTCAGCAGGAAGCCTGCTTCTCCCTCTCTCACTCCTTCTGCTTGTGTTCCCTCTCTAGCTGTGTTTCTCTCTGTCAAATAAATAAATGAAATCTTAAAAAAAAACTGAAGAGAGTGAATGAGTCAGATGATCTAGAGGAAAGGAATATTTTGGACATAAGAACAAGTATAGAAATATCAAGTTCATGGATTACTTTTTCTGTTGTGTCTAGCCTGTGAATAAGCCCATGGAATTATTTGTGGGGACATATTTCCTCATTTCCATTTCCTGCTTTTTATAATTCTTTCTGTTGAAATTCTGCATGTATTCATGCACATTGATCATCTTCTCCACTACATCCTTCAACAAATTTATCTTGGACCAGTTATGTGTCTGTTTTTTTTGATAGTGTTGTCCACATCCAAGACAGGAAACTATCTTGCTTCTTTATCTGTCTCATAATTTTTTTGTATGCTGTCTATCCTGTGTAAAGTACCGTGGAGAATAAAATAAATATTACCTCCATGAAAGGGCATACTTCTTCTTTGTCAGGTATCTGACATGCTGAGTTCATCTAATATATGGATGATTTGGGTTTGAACTTTGAAGTTTTGGTTACATTCCACTCAGCATTACTTGCATTTCTGAGGCTAGAATCAGAATTGTCTCTTCAACAGGTTGTAGGATCTGAGCACCTGTGGAAACCTAAAAATTGCCTTATGCTTTATACCCAGACTGGTAGTTTTCTTGGGAACTGGTTCAGTCCTTTTGTTCTTCAGTCCTACCTCCAACTATTGTATTTTAGGCAATATTGCTTTACCCCTATGTTCTGCCCCATGCCTTTAAAGGGATGCACAGTGCTTTTGGTCGATGTCTCTTAGCTCTCCTGCCTCAACCCAAGCCTTTTGCTACTGTTGGCTGACCCTTTTGAAATCCTGTTATGCTTAGAGATTTGTCTTGGCTCTTCTGCCATACTAAGCCTTCACCAGGCCTTCTTTTGCTTTGCATTTGGAGACAGTGTTAAACACCTCAGGGAGATCTCAGAAATTCTGCTCTAGACATTGGCATACCACCCCTGTGCACTTGGTGAAGAGCCAAGGGAGATGGGGCATAAACAATGACTCTTAGAACACTGAAAAAATAAAAAAAAATAAAAAATAAAAAAAGATCCAGGGGAGCTGAAGAGATTTGCTCTGTTGCAAGACTTTGAGTGTGCTAGTTCATGCTTGTTCAAGCGCGGTCATTAAAAGTCCTATTGTTTTCTTCTTTGTCCTATGAAGTCCTCCTTCCACCGCTCCTCCAGGAATAAAAGCAAATGTGACTGTCTTCCCTCTTCCTAAGGGATTTTTACTTCCTTAAACTGAGTTCCTTTTTGATTCTTTGCATCCTCAGTTCTTCAAAACTATAATTTTGTGGCATTTGAGGTTTGTTTTTATTGTCGGGGTAAGAAGGATGGTTTCTTGTGATTCTTTATAGGGTAATTGGAAGTGGAAGTCCTACATCCAAATATGATACCTAACTGGTAGAAAAAAGATTAAGTGAGTTTGTATTTTAGGCAAAAGGAAGCTAGATAAATTATTCTTTATTAACAAATATTTCTGCCTCTTCCTAACATGTGTGAGGAACTATTGTATGGATTGGGTTAGAGGGATGAGCAAGATAAATTCCCTACCCTCAAGAAAACTACATACTTTAGAGGAGGTGAACCAAAGGAAATGTTTTCAAACATGTAGTTTAAAGTAATAGCAAATAAATTTAAAAAAAAATAAAGCAGGTTTAGAGAGATAGATTAGACCCAGTTTATGCACTATCTTGGATTTGGTTGGCCTTACGTACCTATATATTCACCCTGGGTATTAAGTTTGGATGGATTGGAACTAACAATTTGTTATATCACTTCTGCAATCATACAGCTACCCCATCCACCATCACAGTGTGAGGAGGCCCCATCTGTGGCGCCAACCAGAAGGGAGAGGCCCCTATCCATTCCCTCCCTGGAATGGGTGCTTGACGTTTATAACTTGTTCAGTGGCTTCCTGGAAGAGCCATTTTATACAACCTGGAAATAAGCTAAAATCTTGAATGGTTCCACATCCATTAGAATGGTTATTTAAAAAACAATAACAAAAAATAAGTGTTGGCAAGGATGTTGAGAAAACTGGAAACCTTGTGCATGATTGGTGAGAATTGAATTGGTGTCATCATTGTGGGAAATAGTATGACAGTTGGTTAAATGACAATGAAATTAACATGAGTTAAGTGTTAAAATTTGTGTGCACATACAAAAGAATTGAAAGGAGAGTCTTGAAGAAGAATTTGTACACTCATGTGCATAGAAGCATTATTCACAATAGTCAAGAAGCAGAAGCAACACAAGGGTTCACTGACAGATGAATGGATAAACAAAATGTGGTATACATACGATGGAATATTATTCCATTTTAACAAGGAAGGAAAGTCTGTCACATGCTAAAACATGATTGAACCTTGAGGACATTATGCTAAGTTAAGTCAGCTAGTCACAGAAAGGTAAGTATTGTATATATATTTATCTGAGATACCTGCAATTTTCAAATTCATAGACAGAAAGCAGAGTGGTGATTGCCAGGAGATGGGGGAGAGAGGACTGAGGATTTGGTGCTTATAGGGTATAGAGATTCAGTTTTGCAAGAAGATGAATGTTCTGGAGATGGATTGCACAATAAGGCAAAACTATACATTTAAAAATGGCCAAGATAGTAAATTTTATGTGTACTTCTCCACAATTAAAAAAAAAAAACTCCACAATCTTAGGAGGTAGACTTCAAATAATCATAGACAAAAGATTGAAAGGAGCTACAAGATAAATTGCACACTCTTTCTCTTCCTTCCAATGACATTATGGAGACGTCACATAGCACTTCTGAAGAATATGAGAACAAGTAACCAGCTGTTTTTTGTATTTTTTGGTTTTGTTTTGTTTGAGAAACTGTGGCCAGTGGAATAGTACTCTCCCTTGGCATATGCTATTTCTTGCTCATGATATCACTTCTCTTTTATGCTCACTCTTATTTCTTTAGAATTTCAACTTTCCCCACCCCCAACTTGACAAATTTTTTTTAACTTTAAATTTATTTTATTTTTTCAGTGTTCCAAGATTCATTGCCCATGCCCCACACCCAGTGCTCCATGCAATAGATGCCCTCAGTACCCACCACCAGGCTCTCCCTACCCCCCACCCCCTCCCCCCAAGTCCCTCAGTTTGTTTCTGTGTCCAAAGTCTCTCGTGTTTCATTTCTCTCCCTGACTTACCCTACTTCCCATTTACTTTCCTTCTCCTACTGTCTTCTATATTATCCCTTATGCACCATAAGTAAGTGAAAGCATATGATACTTGACTTTTTCTACTTGGCTTATTTCACTCAGCATAATCTCTTCCAATCCAGTCCATGTTGCTACAAAAGTTGGATATTCATCCTTTCTGATGGAGGTGTAGTAATCCATTGTATATATGCACTACATCTTCTTTATCCATTCATCTGTTGAAGGGCACCTTGGCTCTTTCCACAGCTTGGTGATTGTGGCCATTGCTGCTATGAACATTGGGGTACATATGGCCCTTCTTTTCACTACATCTGTATCTTTGGGGTAAGTGCCCAGTAGTGCAATTGCAGGGTCATAGGATAGCTCTATTTTTAATTTTTTAAGGAATCTCCACATTGTTTTCCAAAGCAGCTGCACCAACTTGCATTCCCACCAACAGTAAGAGAGTTCCCCTTTCTCTGAAGCCTCTCCAACCCTTGTTGTTTCCTGACTTGTTAATTTTGGCCATTCTGAATCGTATAAGATGGTATCTCAGTGTGGTTTTGATTTGAATTTCCCTGATAGCTAGTGACGCTGAACATTTTTTCATGTGTCTGTTAGCCACTTCTATGGAGAAGTGCCTCTTCATGTCTCTTGCCCATTTTTTGATGTGTTCATCTTCTTTTGGATGTGGAGTTTGAGTAGTTCTTTATAGATCTTGGATATCAGCCCTTTGTCTGTAGTGTCATTTGCAAATATCTTCTCCCATTCTGTGGGTTGCCTCTTTGTTTTGTTGACTGTTTGCTTGGCTGTACAGAAGCTTTTTATTTTGATGAAGTCCCAAAAGTTCATTTTCGCTTTTGTCTCCTTTGCCTTTGGAGACGTGCCAACTTGACAAATTTTTGTATTTGACTCTTAAATCTTATTTCCTAGGGAACCCATGCTTCGGCATGTGGGTTTGTACTGCTATAGATATTTGTTGAGGGCAACATTTTAAGAGAGATCCTATGTGAGCTGAGGCTTGGATAAGGAAATTGAATAGAAAGATTTTTTTTTTTTTGAGAAGTGCATTCCAAATCAACAGCAAGGTGCTAAGGTGGGAGCAAGAATGGCACTTCAAGGAAGATAATGTAGCTGACATAACATATGAAGTAAAGTCAGTCCTGGGAGATGAGGTGAGAGAGGGAATCATATCCCCAGTCAGTTGGGGCCTTAGATGCATGGTAAAATTCTAAATGTTATTCTAAATGAGGGGGAACCAGTGGAGAAGGGTTTTATCACCTAAGCTACAGTTATAAAAAGATCTTCCTGGCTAAAATTAAAAGAAAGAGAATAGTAGCACATCTTGGTAAGTATGTGGTGAAATTTTGGACTTCTTTTTAGATCATACGAAGAACTGTAGACTCCTTGGTAGAATGTTGGTGGGAATGTAAAATGATGCAGCTGCTATAACGAACAATTGAGTAATTTCTCAAAGTTTAAATCCTAAGACCTAGCAATTCCACTCCTACATGTAAACCTGACTGCCACCCAGAATTGAAAACACAGAATTTCACACATGTTTGGAACAGAATTATTCATAATTGACAACATTAGAAACAACCCAAATGTCCATCAGCTGAAGAATGGATAAACAAAATGTTGTATATATGTAATGGAATATTATTTAGCCATATGAAGCTCTGATACATGCTAGGTGTATGAACCTTGAAAACTTCTAAGTGAAAGAAACCAGGTACAAAAGGTAACACATTTTATGATGTATATAAAATAAATAGATTGGTAAATCTATAGAGACTGAAAGCAGCTTAGTGCTGGTCTGGTATTTGGGGGGGGGGGGAGGATGTAGACTGACCATCAGTGAATGCAGAATTTTCTCTTGGGCTAAGAAAAAAGTTTTGTTGGAGTTGATGGTTGTGCAACATGAGTGTACTAGATGTCACTAGTATACTTTAAAGTGGTTAACCCTAGGTCATGTGAATTTCACCTCAATTGAAAGTACAGGCTCTTTCTGGCTTGTCTGCAGAGAGAAGACTGAAGCAAGGAACCCAGGTAATTGATTGCACTAGTCTGGGTAAGAGGGCAAACGTAGCTTGGGCTAAGGTGGTAGAAATGGGAAATCTCATTTCTTGGGGATTAAATGAATGTAAAAGGGAGGTTTGAAGAGTCAGATGAAAGCCAGTAAAATGGATCACTTGTAAATGGGTGTTTAAAAACATTGTGTACCACTCAGCAACTTCCATTTCTGTGGGCCCCAGTATATCTCATGGCACTAATTGTCTCATGGTTGGTTAGACCCTTGAATGACCTCAAAGAAGCAACTTGGATTCTTCTTTGGTCTGATAGTTACGTATTTTGTTGGCAGTAGTTTCTCATCAGTGTTACTGTTAGTGGAAGAAGAAACAGAGCGTGTATCTTAGTAGTATTTCTTCTCCTGCTATTTTTGGATGCAAAGAGAATGTGGCTAAATCATTAGAGGGTTTTATTGCTGTCTGAAATGGTTAAAACCTTTGTTAAATGTACCCTTTGCTTTGGAAATTCACTTGAGGGCTATGCGGATGTTTTGCAATTCAGGATGATTCTGATGGCTCTTTTATGCTATGGTTTTGCTGAGGGTGTCCTCTTTAACTGTTACCATTACTTAGGACTTTCCTACTGACCTTTCCTACTGAATCGGAACATGTTATATCAACCATTTGAACCTCTGCAAAGCAAATTGTCGTAAAAACTCAAGGACGGCTTGGATTTTTCCTTTACTTGATTTTTATTAGCAAAGACTAGGGAATGTATAAACCCTAGCCTTTTTAATGAGCTAAATCATTTTGTGTAAAGGAACCAATACCAGAAAACTCAATTTCAATAGCTTTCCATTTTGATCAGCTAATTCTGTGTTACTTTAGGTCAGTTTTACTCTTGCCTCAATCAAGATTATGAGCCTTTTAGGCAAGGCTAGATAAATGAGTGAGGTGGTGTAGTAACTAGGATAGTTAAAACCCTATTACCCTTTATTTTTTGGAAGCAAGGCGGTTCGGTATCTGAAGGGTATTCTTGTAGTGGAGGTGAAGTGGAGTGAATGATAATCTGGAAGTGTGCTAAGGAAAACGTTCCTATGGCAAACAATTGAAGTGGATGTGCTACTTTTTCCTAAGCACTAATGTTAGGAGCTCTGTTGAGTGTTGTTTTTATAACTAACATCATACTATTCCCACAAAAGGGAGAAAAAACTAAGATCAGAGAACATGCACGCACTGTGAATGTGATTTCCAAGCTTCTGACAGAAGCTAAGGATCACCTCTGGGTGACAATGCATTAAAGACTTTTTCTTTCTCTCAACTTGCAGCAGACAATCGGTACCTCTGTACAATGGAAACTATCCTGTGAAAAGGAAACTAGGATGGAAAGATCCTTAAATATATTTTACTGGAAAATAACATGTCCAGGCTCTATAAGTTAGCAGTCTAACTTTTCAATGCTGGAATATAAAAATAGGTCAAGAGACCTATTAAAATAGATCATGGTGAGGCTGTTTCCAGTGACTGTCACAGATAAGCCAGCAGCAGCATGTCATAGATAATATGGGTCTACTTCAGAGGAAGTTTCAGCTCTAACTAAATAGGTTCAAAGTGTCAGTCATTCATAAACCTGTAGGTGGTGACTGATTTCTTATAAGTCAATTTCTCTTCCTACTCAGTCTAGTTTGCCACCCTCTTTATAGTCCATTTCATCTTAATAATCAGCACCTGGGAGGAAGACAGGTGGTCATGCCCCTTAAGTGCCTGTATCAGTTGCTCTCTAGGCAAGTGCTAGTTATAAAAGCTGCTTCTCTCTAGCATTCCCTTGGCTATGTTGAAGATTCTGTTATAAAACTAAGGATGTATGGCAAAATAGAATAAATCATAAAAAGTTAAATTGGAAACAATATGCTCTCTACCTAGTGAGGTATTTTTCAGAATGGAATCAGTTATAAATATTTTAAATTGGAAGATGGCACACAAAAAAATCCCAGATTCTCAGCTTCTCTTTAAGAATTTATCATTCTGGGGTACCTGGGGGGCTCAGTGGGTTAAAGCCTCTGCCTTCGGCTCAGGTCATGATCTCAGGGTCCTGGGATCGAGACCCGCATCAGGCTCTCTGCTCAGCCGGGAGCCTGCTTCCTTCTCCTCTCTCTCTGCCTGCCTCTCTGCCTACTTGTGGTCTTTCTCTCTCTTTCTCTCTTTCTCTCTCTCTCTCTCTCAATCTCTCTCTCTCTTTCTCGTCAAATAAAAAAAAAAAAAAAAGAATTTGTCAATTGTCATTCTGGAGCTGCATGTGTACATGACCATAACCAGCTGTTACTAACAGGCTCTTCCCTTCCAGAAGGGTTAAGTCCTGACAAAGGCAAAAAAGTTACTCTTAATGGTGTGTTTTCTCATTGTTTTCTTTTTTCTTTTTTCTTTACCACTAGTCATCATTGGTGGTCTGCTATATTTGCTTTGATCCTGTAGAAATTTCAGTTGAGAACCCCCAATTAAGGAATACAAATACTTTCATGAAGTGGAGATGGCTAATGAAAATCAATTTTTTCTAAACCATAAGTTCTAAATATGTAGAACTGAGCCTTATGTGTGCTTTTCCTCCACTTCCTGCTATGTTCTGTTTTTGCAGTTTGCTACCATAGAATGATAGTTTGACTCACTCTAGGGAGGGGATGTTGAAAAGTGGATTCTGTAAAGGTATATTTCCTAGAGCTATCTGTCTTGGGATGTCTTAGATTGGCTATGACCCCATTTAAAGAACCTTTGGCAGGAGAAAATAATTATCTTCTCTAAATTACCACAGTCTTTCTGGAAGTCGGTTAATTAAGGAGTTTATAAAAGGCCTTAAAAAATTGTATATCTTTTAACCCAGTAATTTCATTCTTAGAAACATTTTGAAGAAATAAGCAGAGATGGGATCACCATTTATTGTGATGGTACTGATAATGGCAAAAACTAAAAGATAGACACAATGTAAATATTTAACTGTCCAATAAACCATGGTATATCCTTAGATTGAAGCTGTGCAGTCACTGGAAATGTTTAAAAGAATGCTCAGTGATGATGTTAATACGTTATAAAATGATCAATGGTAGTGTGATCCCACCTCTTTAAAACTCCTATTACAGTTACATAAGAAAAAGAATGATTGCATAACCAAATATTGATAGAAATTATTTAGAATAATGACTTGTGTTTTTTCTATAATTGGAAATCTCTGCCGTGAATAAATGATTTTTTACAACTAGAAAAATAATGCTTATTTTTTTAAAGATTTTATTTATTTATTTGACAAAGAGAAACACAGCTAGAGAGGGAACACAAACAGAGGGACTGAGAGAGGGAGAAGCAGGCCTCCCACAAAGCAGGAAGCCTGATGTGGAGCTCCATCCAGGGTCTCCAGGATCATGACCTGAGCCGAAGGCAGTCGCCCAACCAACTGAGCCACCCAGGTGCCCCAAAATTAATGCTTATTTTAACATCCTTTCCTTCTCTTCCCTTTGGAGTTGTCCCCTCTGGATACTACCCTCTCAAACTTTAATAACTGGAGTCAAAAATAAATACAAAGAACAGTGACCAAGTGATTGATATAGAGGATCTTAACCAAAAGCCAGGCTACTCAAGTTCAAGTTCTTGTTCAGATGCTTCCTTGTTATATGAGCTTGAGCAAATACTTAGCCTTCCTTGGCCTTAATTTCCCCATCTGTGAAATGAAGTAATTCTTATACCACAGGGTTGGTATAAGGATTAAGCTCAGATTTATAAGCACATAAAATAGAGCTGAGGTTTTATTAGATGCTGTGTTTATTGAATACACCAAATATAGTGTGAGAGAGTTAGAGATGGCAATGACAAATATTTTAAAAGTTAGCTTGTACTGTTTCGAGGGTATTACTTTCTTTCCTTCGGAGTTTCCGAAGGGACCAAAGACCATTTGTAGTCCATTGTGCTTTGCAAGGGCAGGTCAGAGCTACTGAAAAGCCATTTGACCATAGGGTACTCTTGTTATAAATGATATATTAAAATATTCTAGAATCTTTTCTTCTAGAGCTCCCCAAGGATGGTATAGGGTTTAAGAGTATTGCTAGATGGTTTTGTAGTGCAGTTTTGACTGCCAGTGATATAATTTAATGGATCATTAAAGTAAAGGAGGCCATAAACTCCTATCCCACTGCGAGGTTGCATATTTTACCTATCTCAGAAGAATTCTGGAAAAGTTAATATAGTAGTCAAGTGGCAGTGTTCTGGGGCCAAATTTGAAAAATATTGTTATTGAGGTCTTCCTCACTGCAGAATAAATACATATGAGACTAACTTATATGCCCTAATCTTTAGGGATGATAGGAAAAGGGATATTTTTATTTTAACGGAAAATGTTCATTTCCTCACTTGGAAATATTCATGAATTTACGGCTTCCCACATTCAAGGAGCTTAAAACAAACTTCTCCTGACTTTGCCACTGGAAAATGTTTGATATATTATAAGCACTCAATAATTTTTTTTAAGAAAAACATTAAAGTAGGTAGGGCTGATATTTCAGGTAAATAAGCAACTTGCATTTTAGAAATTCCAGGCAAAAAAATTGTTTTCAGCATGTTGCATATTGCCATCTTCCAAGCTTATAATCATTTGACCAATATCCCCTCATCCTCTCTCCCAAAATGAGGCATAATTCTAACTTTCAGCAAGTAGAAAACATGTCTAACTCAAAGTTAAGGCCTACGACTAACACTTAAAAATACAGAGCTGTTCCTTGACCTTGCCATACAAGTTGACCTCATGCTATTTGCATGTGCTGGTCCCTCTGCTGGGAACATGTCATCTCTAAGTGTCTGCATGCTGACTTTGGGTCTCTGATCAAGTATCCCTTATCACTGAGACCTTTCCCACCTACCTTAGATGAAAGAACAGTTCCTTCCATGCTCATACTTACACTCGCACAGATGTACTCGCTAGATCTTCAATCTGGTTTCTTTTTCCTCTGGGGCACTTATTCATTCATTCATTCATTATTTATTTATTTATTTGACAGAGAGAGAGAGAGAGAGAGCACAAGTAGGCAGAGAGGCAGGCAGAGAGAGAGAGGAGGGAGCAGGCTCCCTGTTGAGCAGAGAGCCTGATGCGGGCCTCGATCCCAGAACCCTGAAATCATGACCTGAGCCAAAGGCAGGTGCCTAACTCACTGAGCCACCCAGGCGCCCCGCTCTGGGGCACTTTAAATTTTCCAAAATACCAAATGTTCACTTGTTTGTGTATTTATTTTTGGTTTCTTCCCATTAGAAAATAATCTTTATGAGAATAAAGACTGAATGTAATTTGTTTTTCTGGCACTCAGACCAGTGCCTGGGTACAAAGTTCATGCTCAGTAACTATTTAGTAAATGAACGAACTAGTGAATGGCCATTTATTGAGAGCCTCATGTTTTAACTTATTTTGATTATACAGGAAGCATTATCTCAAGGTGTTTTCAAAACAGCCCTGAGAGAGAAGTGGTATTTCAGTTTCTTAGAGAGGAAATAGGTCTAGAGAGGTGAAGCAATTACCAAAGTTCATACAAGTAGTAACCATGAAGCTGTGTTCTCACCCTAAGTAATTGCAAAGGCTGTGTCACTACTGGTGAGTGGGCCCTGACCTGGGAATCTGCCTTTCTCCTGGCAGCTGGAATTTCTGCCTTGGGAATTCTTGCATCTGGATCACTATATTATTGGAGTCCACCTGTTGCCCCAATAAAGTGTTAGAGTCCCATTCCTGGGCCCTGCCTACTGGGCAGAACTCTCCCATATCATCCACCTGCCTTGATTTAACAGCATTCCTGCCCTGAGGGGAATCTGACTCAGGTTTCCAACACCTCAAGTCAGACCCCTTTGCAAACGGAGGGCTCAACTGACTCGATCCCAAGGAACCCCTATTTGGGTGTCCCATGATGCAAGCTCTGGACTTAGAGCTGGATTTTCAGTGGGAAGAAGACATACATAATCTCTGCTCATGAGGTGTTCTCAGTTCACTATTTAGCAGGAAAGTATGCCACTCAATAAATGATTGAGTGAGGTAAGGGTTCTTCTGGATTGTCCTCTGCTGTATCAACAAAGTTATTTTTCACGGGCCAGAGAGTAAATATTTAAGCCTCTTTGGGTTTATGGTTTCATTTTAGGTATTCAGCTCTGCCACCAAAAATCAAAAGAAGCCAAGACATCACATGGATGAGGGAGCATGACTGTGGTCCAGTAAACATTATTTACCAAAACAGGGGGTGGGCTAGATATGCTCTATAAGCCATACTTTGCTGACTTCTTCTCTGCTGTCAGTTTGGCTTTCATGAGAAATACATGTCTCACAAACCTATCCCAGGATGGTGTTAGGCTAGTGTTGGCATGAGATTTTGGTGGACAAAAATAAAGCCGCATCTATCAAGCTCTGAAAGGCTCTGGTGGTTAGAGATGGAGAGAGGTGCAGGTAGGTTCCAGTTCATCCTGCTGAGTATCCAGATCTTTTTAATGACCAGCTCTTTGTCCCACCTGGACCCACTATGAGACACTTTCTGTTAGTCAAACTAACACTTTAAATAGAAATAATCTCACTCATTCCAGAATTCCAGCCTTCTCTGAAAATAGAAACTTGTTCATCTGTACCATAGCTAGTGAGGCATTTTCTCCTTTCTTTAGAATTTTCCTTCTCCAGAACCTGCAATACCTTCTCTAAGGTCCAAAGCCTGTAGTAAACTTATTCCATTGCACTCACAGTACTTTCCTGAATGGACCGTTCTTAAAGGATGAAGTCCAGAAAGGTACAAGGTTTTCTTAGGTTAGTCCTCAGCCCTTTCTACTAAGCATTTCTTACACTGAATACATTTCCATTTCTTCTTATCTCCTCTTCTTCTTATCTCTAGGTCATTATTGTTTCTTTTGGAATTTAGATATAGAATAATAATAAAAATTAAAATATTCTAGGGGCGCCTGGGTGGCTCAGTTGGTTGGGCGACTGCCTTCGGCTCAGGTCATGATCCCAGAGACCCAGGATTGAGCCCCACATCGGGCTCCCTGCTTGGCAGGAAGCTTGCTTCTCCCTCTCTCACTCCCCCTGCTTGTGTTCCCTCTCTGGCTGTGTTTCTCTCTGTCAAATAAATAAAATCTTTAAAAAAAATTAAAACATTCTAAAAATGGAATGGAAATTTGATAGGAGTACACCAAGTCATTCATCAAGTAAGAAGGACACACTCTTGACAACAGCCAACATGCGTTTGCTTTTTTTCCCCTCCTTCTAAGACCTGATGGAGGCTCTGATGTGGGTGACGTACCAGCTTTGTTTGTTGGTGCACACTGATCTTGATACAAATTCTTTCACTTTGCGTGATCCTCATAAAGTTACTTACTGTATAGGAATCTGCATTTCCTCCCATGTCATGTGGAAAACACCTGCTGATGGATGATGGCATGATTAAGGAATATTAACTATGTACTTGGCACAGCTACTGGGCACTTCATAGCTGGGAGGTCTCCTGTCACTGTCTTTGGCCTGCCTCTCTGCTGTAGTGTCCTCAGCCTCACTTACTTCTCCGCTGGGTCCGTTCTGCACATCGCTGTGATAGCAAGGTGTTGCTCTTCTGGAGCCTGGCACCCCTGAACATTGCTACCAATTCCCATGCACGGATGTTGGCAGGAGAGGAGAGAGGATGGGAAGCCCTGAGCCCCCAATTTCTAAGACAACATGAAATGTATAGATGGTTCCGAAAAATCTCCAAGGAGGAAATGATAGGAAATTCTTTACCGGGTAGAATAAAATAGGTAGGTAGAATTACTTTCCTGGAATGATCTCCTAGAACCCTTTCATTAAAGAATCAAACCTTACTTGGATAACTGTTATTTCTCCATGAAATCTTCTCTGATCCCCCAAGCTCCAAAATTCTCTTACATATAAATTCACATAATGCTTGGTGGTTTTCTGATCATACAAATCATTTATACTAATGCATTGTAGCAGAGCAGTTAAAGCGGGGGTTAAATGTCAAGTTCATGTGCTGGGTTTTTACTAGATGTACAAATTCAGGAACAATTACTTTCTCGTAGTATCCATTTTCTTATCTTTACAATCAGGAAAACAACTGTACCTACTTGCCTGACATAAACGGTTACTATTCTATGTATGTGGTTAGCTAAGCACTCTCCTTCCTTTGTATGTGAATTCTCTTGGAGAAGATATGGGTTTGATTTATCATGTCTCTGGTTTTTATCTGTGTTGCAAATTCCCAAATCATGGCTGCTGAATGGATAAATGCATGAACACACTTAGCTGATCAGATAAAAATGGCTCATCGGGGAAAGAAAAGCAGGATGAGTATGCGTAGATATACTGGCTTCCTGTAGACATGTATTTAGTATTGAAAACACCTTGTAGTGTTTTCAATCCATATACCTTTCAATGTTTAAGGTCCCAAACTGACCTTTTGCTGTGCTTTCTGCCTCTTGCTCTCAGAACTTACTTCTTACCCATTTTGAGCTAACCCCTGCTGGCATCAGTCCCATAAAAGAAAATAAATGTGCTTATTCCTAAATAAATAATGACACTGTTCTGGTTCTTTTTGTTGTTGTTGTTGTTTGGTTTTTGGTTTTTTTCATAAGGAATTCTTCCCACATCTTACAGGAGCAGTGAGACACACAGGTAAAGGATTTTTACGTTCTTCTCTTGAAATGGGAAGAAACATCTCAAAAACAGATATTTCACATTTGTTTTGGGTGCTACTGACACATGTCTTAATTTACAGTTACAGGGAAGCTCTAGGTTACAAAGCTGACATCTGAAGAAAAGGCCTGAAATGGGGAATTTTGACAGTCACTGCCTTTTTCCATTACCCCATGGATGATGGATAATTTCATAGTGAGGAAAACTTGAAATATAGTTCTGAAAGTCCTTTGCTTGTCAAATATACGTTAAATGTATGTTTTATGCATGTGTATTTTTTAAAAAAAGATTTTATTTATTTATTTGACAGAGAGAGAGATCACAAGTAGGCAGAGAGGCAGGCAGAGAGAGAGGAGGAAGCAGGCTCCCGGCCGAGCAGAGAACCCGATGTAGGCCTTTATCCCAGGACCCTGAGATCGTGACCTGAGCTGAAGGCAGAAGCTTTAACCCACTGAGCCACCCAGGTGCCCTACATGTGTATTTTAGTATAGATTTCCCCCCCGCTTTTCTCTTGAGAGTTAAATAGTATACCTTCCTCAGGGGCCTAGGTGACTTAGTCAGTTAAGCATCTGACTCTTAGTCTAGGTTACTGTCATCATCTCTTGGGGTGTGGGATCAAGCCCCATCTGGTGCTCTGCGTGGGGAGTCTGCTTGAAGATTCTCTCCCTTCCCTCCTCCCAAACTCATGCATGCTCCTTCTCTCAAATAAATACATCTCTAAAAAATAGTATAGCTATGAGTTATGGACTGATAAACTGTGACAAGTACTAAGTGACTGAATGTGAATATGAGCATGGGCTCCATTGTCAAACTGATTGAGGTAGAAATTCCATACTTTCTGGCTGGGTATCTTGGGCAAGTTCTTTAGTGTTTTGGGACTTCCCCACCCATAAGAAAAGGAATAAGAAAGCATTAAATAAGTGTTTTCCTAAGCAAAGGAGTTAATAAAGTGACTTCCATGTTAAGTTTGCTGTAAGTTTTAGTGGTGGTGGTGCTGGTGGTGCTGGTGGTGGTGGTAGTGATATCCTTATGAGTATCATACTTCCCTTCCCTGGGCTGCTTGTTCCTGTAGTGTTCAGAGTCTATGATATTACATAATTGAGTTTGTTTTCACTGAAGATAAGATTAGTGGGTTCTTCATATGTGGAACTTAAGAAACAAAACAGATGATCATGGGGAAGGGGAAGAAAAACAAAGTGAAAACAGAGAGGAAGACAAACTGTAAGAGACTCTTAATTCTAGGAAACAAGCTGAAGGTTGCTGGAAGGAAGATGGGTGGGGGATGGGGTGACTGGGTGATAGACATGAAGGAGGGCACTTGATGGAATGAGCAGTGGGTCTTATGTGCAACCGATAAATCACTAAATTCTGCCTCTGAAACTAATAATACACTGTATGTTAACTAAATTGAATTTAAATAAAAAATTGAAAAACAAAGTTTAGATGGACACTTAAGACCCTGATGAAAATACAGGGCAATCCAAGAGAGTATGGCCACTATGGAAGCAACCCTGAAAGATATCTTTGCTATCTCAAATGAATTAAACACTTCTAGGTCATCAATTTATCCATCAGTACATCCATATATCTATCCATTCATCCACTGAATTGTTACTTGTGAATTCTATGTGCCAGGCCTCAGATTCATGGTAGAGAAATAACTCTTTAGGGCTAGAGGAATATTCTTACTGTCATCAGCATTTTCCACTGCATGTTGGTCTTTAACAGGGATGAAGGAAGAGAGTTCTTTTTGGTTTTGTAAGAGGATTTCTCCTTGGGTTGTAGGAGATGGGTTGTGACACCAGGCCTAGCTCAGAAGGGAATATTTCATGGCTCAGAAGGAAGATGTGCCCTGATAACTCTTGATGTCATATAGTTATACACCAATTAAATTTGGCAGACAAATTGTCTATACAGAAAATAAGTGTTTTTTTATATATCCTAAAGGCACTATTGAAGTGATCCTGAGTGGTGTTACAAAGAATGCTAGGAAAAATCTGCAACACGATAGACCTGCAAATTTTCATAAACCCTGCAGGCTGATTTTCATTAATGTTCTCCCTCCCTTCAAAGATAGATACATACATGCTTTACTCCAGGGAGACTCTGGAATCACAGCCTTCTGCTGTAAAAATCCACCATTGATTGAATACCTACTGTATGTCAGACACTACATTGAGCTCTCTGTATGCCTGATAACTCAACAGATAGACAACAATTCTAAGTAACTATAGTTTAAAGAATTGAAGCTGAAATAGGAAAATTTGGATTTTGTTGAGCCAAGTCTGTGACTATACTTAAAAAGGAGTGGGAGAGGAAAAAAGTCCAAGAAGATGATGAATGATTGCTTGTATTAGAGAACTCCCTGAAAAAAGGAGTGAATGCTTATGCACTCTGGGTCTGTTGTAAGGCTGTCTGAGGTTGCAGTTCATCTTGAGTTTTCTTTGCCGATGAGACAGTAAGTTATATAAGTGAGAGAGGGCTATTTGGTGAAGGCAGTGACGTGGAGTATTCTGCTCATAAACCTGAAAGATGTTGTGTTTTCTGCAGGACTGTGGTAAGGGAGGTTTACTGTGAGAAGAAAGGGGAGGACATTTTAGAATATAAATTGCTAAGAGGCATTCTCTTTTAAGCTGTTGCCAGCATGCAAGTTATAATCTTGGGCATGCAGTGTCAATTCTCCAGGGTGATAACTCTCAGCTGGAGTTGAGGAAGAGAGGAGGGGAAAAGAAACTTACAAGTTCACCAAGAGTTATTACACCATTCAAGTCACCAGTAACTCAGGTATGCATGCTATAAAGTAATTAACAGAAACTGCTTCCTCTACACAATAAAACCTCAGCCACTTTTGCTATGCTCTAATATTTGAACAAGTATGAGAGCTATACTAGACATTCCTTTCTGTTTGAGATATACCCTTTTATGTTCAGATTGTAACATGTAGAATCTAACTGAAAAATAAATGCAGAGAAAACCAATACATGTTTTTATGTATATTGTTTTGATTGAAGTTTGTTAGCTGGTGTGTGGAATTTGGGAAAGGATATACATCCCCCTTTAACATCCAGAGGGAAGAATCTTTGTTGGTACCTGTCTTTACTTTCCTCTAACCAGAGAGAGGCCCATGTGCTTGCATATATTGCCAGCTTTGCTGAGTGCAGGATGCCAAAGAAAGTTACTGTGACCAGCTGGGGTGCAGTCCTGCCTGGAGAGCATATCATAATGGTAATGAACCCACAGTCCCAAATTCGGTGATCTGTTCTATTAATCACTTACCCACAGCTCAGATTTTTCTCCCTTTGGAGACTGTGTTCTTCAAAAAAAAAAAAAAAAGCAAGGATATAATGGTTGTACACCTTGAAACTTGAGTATATTTATGTTGGAATATAAGTGTGCACACCTAAGAAGAACCAAACTTTTTATCTGTTTGTTAATTTTTTTTTAAAGATTTTATTTATTTGACAGAGAGAAACACAGCCAGAGAGGGAACACAAGCAGGGGGAGTGAGAGAGGGAGAAGCAGGCTTCCCGCCGAGCAGGGAGCCCGATGTGGGACTCGATCCCGGGTCTCCGGGATCATGCCCTGAGCCGAAGGCAGTCGCTTAACCAACTGAGCCACCCAGGCGCCCCTGTTAAATTTTTTTTAAGGAAAATAGTGTTGCACCTGTAATTCCTGGGTTTGAACCTCTACCTTATAGTGTTTTTTGTAAGGATCAAACAAGATAAAATGGGAAAATAATGGGGGGAGGTTCTTGGAAGATGACTGCTCTTTTTCTTATAATTCTATTTACAATCTGTCTTTCTCAGGTGAGCTCAGTGACTACCGGGGGTGTAAGCAACACTTTAATCCTGTGGGAGTTGTGGTAGGTCGGAGAAAAGGGAAATTTCTTTGCCTTCATGGGCGGGTGAGATCCTGAAGACCAGCATCAAAGGGAACTGTAGTAATGTTCAGACGTGTGAAGTCATGGGAGAACCATGGGCCTCACATGTACACCCAGGATAGGAGGTTACCATTAGCAGTGTGCATGTGGCTGGTCTCTGGTGCTCAGGAGGCAAGAAAAGAACTGACTGGGTGGATGGAGTCTTTGTGTCCCGAAGCTAAAAGAGTGAATGCAGGCCATGTACCAGGGAATGGGTTCCTTTTGATGCCCCTTCTACTCCATGAGTCTCTGAAAACACTTAGCTATCTACTGTTTTCAGGGCTTAGGGCACTCCATGAGTCAAAGCTTAGACTCCATGGAAAAATTAAATTAAAGGTGCCCAGAAGCTAGAAAGATGAAGGTCAGTCAGGTTAAACCAAAGGCACATCCAGTGACATAGGGACTAGAGGAGACAAATAACAACCTGAAAAACTTAAGCATTCAAGGCAGTATAAATTTTGTGGAGATAAAACAGTTTCTGTACCCAAGTTCTTAGTTTAGTTGAAGGAGAGGAAGGTCAGAGTTGAAACTGAATTTGTGATCTAGGAAATCAATTGGGATAATACCTTAAAGCACAGAACATAATAAAGAGAGAAATAAGGATGAAAAAGAACAGAGACATGGATAATAGAACCTGGACCTCTAAATGCACATGTAATTTAAGATTTCTCTGAAAGGCCTGACTGCTAGAGTGAAAGGGCATACTGAGGTCAAGGGAATAGTAATGAGAAAAATATACACCAGTGAACCTGGAAAACTCCTGAACTTGAAGGATAAAGAATTCCAATGAACTTCCTATTGTAAAGATCAAGTTACACATAGAGTAATATTCTAAATTATTTTCCCTATTTCTAATCTACAATACTGGAATCTAGAAAACAGTAGTATGGTTCCCGGACACAGAGGGTATAGAATTCCAACCTGAGAATTTCTTACCCCTGAAATTATAATTCACTTGGAAGCCCAACTGTTCAACTAAGATTTAAAAAAAAAAAATCAAGACTATATCCCTAAGAAAAACAAAATGATCTAGAAGAGATTCTAAGTGAGAAAGTGAAGGAGCAATGAGTACTCAAGCCAAGAAAATGTGAAATGAAGTGAAAATGGTGAACAATGAATCTGAGAATATGTACTTGTTTGTATGTTTAACTGGACAATAGACGATAATACATGATATTTAGCCTATTTAGCATTGTATGATAAAGGAACTATATAAAGGTGACACAATGTAATGGAAACTTATTAATTCTTAGTAAATCCTAGGATTTAAAGTAGAAGGAAAAGATCAGTAAGGTAAAATCACTCAAAGTTTTCTGTGGTCAGGGTGGTCAGGGAGAGTAATGCACCTATGTTAAATGGGGGTAACTTTATATAGAAAAGTAGAACATGATAGAGCATTTTATTGGGAAGGGGGGAAATGGTTACTATTTTTATTTAAAAATAAGTGTAGAAGAATAGGTTTCTGGTAATAAAAGATAATATTTAGGAATTGGAAAAAACCTATTAGTAAAATTTTCAAATGGGCAAGGAAAAGAGCAAACAGCAAAAAAATAGAAAACCAATAAACAGAATTTTATATCTTCCTTTATTTTCATTTTATGTCAGTGATTTTACCAAATATGAAAGGTAAATTTTCTAGGTAAGTGTTAAACTTACTTAAAATACAATTAACTGCTATTTATAAGAAAAACACAAATGATTTTAAAATAGCGATATGATGAAAATAGGAAGAAAAAGGAATATATAAAAGGCAAAAGGAGTATTAGGCAAGGTAGAATTTAAGGTTAAAACACTAAAAAAGTCATGAGGGGCAATAATGAGGGGCAGTAATTAAAGCACAGCTTATGAAAGACCTATATCAGCTAGGAAATGGCATTTGAACAACTGAATAGCTTTGGATACAGACAAAACAAAACTTGATAGGAGAAAAAAAAATTGATAAAAATATAAATAGAGTGGGTTACTTCAATGTATCTCTTTATGAATTGTGCATGACTTACATATAAAGAAGGCAATGTAACATCTCCTTTTATTAACTGTATTTTTCAAAAGAATGTATTCTGTTCTACTTATTCATAAAATATTTGCAAAATTTGATCATATACTTGACCCAAAAAAATTTTTCTATGAAGTATATATTTTATAAGCTACCTTTTGTGATCCTAACACAACAAACATTAGAAATCAAAACAATTATTAAAAATTAGGAATAAATGACATGAAGGTTATCCCCAAATATTAAATGTGTAGCAACTAAAAATGATTTTCTACACAAGAGTTGGATGAAACTGGGAATCAAAACTGTGTAGTATATAAAAAGCAGTGATATTGCAAGCATGTGACACAACCAAAGTTGTACTTTGAGCAGGAGAGTGTGGCCTTGAATGCCTTTAATTTTAAAGAAGAGAGATGAAAATTAAAGTTAACTTACTACCAATTTTAAAAGATAAGAAAAAATCAGAAGGAAAAAGGAATAAGGGTAAAAATGGAAGTATGTGGGGAAAGCACAATAAGGGTAGAAAAAGTAAACCTCATTGCTAATTTTTGAAGTGAAAGAATCATAAGTTTATAGGAAAAAATGGGAAAGCAAAAATAGAAAAACATGAAAAAGAAAAGAACAAGAGTTCATGGAATAATTGGAAAAATCTTAAGAGTCGACAACAAAAGTTTTCAGTAGCAATTTTGATAAAGTAGACAATAATGTCCCTTCCTAGAAAGTTATAAATTACTAAATGAGAATAAATAGAGAACTAAATAGTTAATGAAAGGTGAGAGAAGGTGTGAGATGAAGCATTGAAAAAAGCCATTATCTTGATAGATTTAAAAGATAAGTTGCATCTAATCTTTAAAAATAGCTTGTTTCAATTTTATTTAAATTAATCCCCTAGTATAAGACAGAAATTATCCCATTTTATTCATGAGGATAGCATCATATTAATAGGGAAACCTGAGAAGGAAACTAAAGAAGAAAATGTATACTCACATACATTAAGGTAAAGCTTCTGAATAAAATATGTGCATAAAATCTAGTAATAGATGCGAATTTTAAATATCATTGCTAGGTAGTGTTAATATAGGAAAATAGTGGTTTCCAATTTTAGGAAAGTTGCCATAATAATCCTATTAAATACATAATTATATAAAAAGTACTAAACAAATACTTGATATCCAGCAGCCATTTCTATTAAAATTAATAGCAAGAGTATTAGAAGGAAACAAAATGTAATGAAATCTATTTACCAAAAATAAATAGAAAATATTACTCTAAATGTTAAAACAATTAAATGGAACATTAAAGTAATTAAAGTCAGCCTTAGATAGGAAGACTTGTTTATTTTAACTCAATATTAGAGGTTCAAGAAAATGAAGCAAGAATAGAAATGATTTAATAAAAACACTGAAAAAGATGATATGCCAAGATTTAATTGATATAACACTAAATCCTTTGCTGAGATTTTATTGCATTTTTAGAAAACCAAAGAGTATAAAACAACTAGAACAAACATGGAATTAGTAAGGTGGCAAAAATCCATTTCTTCTAGCAGTTAGCATCTTGAAACAGTCTTGGGATACTCTTTTTGTGATCACAAATCCAACCATTTTAGGAATGAATTTAAGAGAAAATTAAAGATTTCCATGAAGAAAATAATAAAGACTAATGTGAGGATATGTCAAGAGCTAAAGGGCCAAATATTTTCTTGAATGATAAAAATGGAATAATATGAATTGTAATTCACTCTAATGAATATATAAATTCAAAGCATTTGCAATTAGAATTATGACAAAAGTGTTTTGGGGAAATGCCCAAGTATAGTCATATACACATATTATTTCATATGTATGCAATTTATGTATATACATACATGTAACAGAGTATGCACATACATACATGAACACACACGTGCATATACATAATTATATAAACAAATAGGTATACATAAATGTACATATACTTCATGTATATGGATATACATATGTGTATATATTCATGTATATGGATATACATGTTTATATACATACATTTATACACGTATATTTTATATATGTGAAAAGCCACACAGAAAAGTGAGATGGACTTTGAATTCCAAGATTTAAAAGTACATCATAAAGACTCCTCATTATGATCCTGACTTAGGAATGGAAAGTAAATACATGGAACAAAAGGGATTCTAGAAATAGATCTTAGTTATATGTAAGAATATAATGTATGACAAAGGTAACAATGAAACAGGAAAAGATAAATCATTAAACTGAGCTGACTCTATGCCTTATCCATAAGAAGGAAATAATACTAGTTTCTAATCTTACATTATATACAAACATAAGTTTCAGATGTATTAAATAAAGGTCTATTTTTCCTGAACCATTTGAGAGAAAGTAGCAGACAAGATGTCTTCTTACCCCTAAATACTTCAGTGTGTGTCTCCTAGAAACAATCACAGTACAATCAAAATCAGGGAATTACAATTAATGCAATATCATCTACAATAAAAGAAAATTCAGATCTTACTAGTTGTTCCACAAATGTTAAATGAAAAGGAAATAGTAATTTGCTTTTTCTAGTCCAGGATCCATTTCAGGATATCCTGTTGTCCTTGGTTGTCCTGTCTCTTTAGTTTACCTCAATCTGGGAGAATCCCTTTCTGGGAAATTCTAGTTAAAAAGTCTCTAGCTTGTATAACCCTGGTGTTTTTGAGGAGTACAGAAGTTATTCTGTATACTGTTCCTCAGTTTGATTTGACAGAACTAAAGACATTCTTAACCATGCTTTTGATTCTTGTATTCTGTCATGACTTTTAAAAAGTGGCCTATTCTACTGGTTTGAGGCTGTTCTGTGGCAACAGTGGGATGGACCTCTGGTTCAGGGGCTTACCATTCAAAGCCACTTGCTAATGACTTCCTCATATCAGCCATAGCCAATAGAAGAAAACCTTTCATTTCCATATTACTTGGAAATTTTAGATTGCCTTATATTCCTCTTAGAATCAGATTGTTTATAAATGACTAGAATGACTTTTACCTACTTATTAGCCATAAGGGTGATTATATATGAGGCAGTACTCTTATGAAAACCTTAGTCAACTTAGTAATGAAATTTTATACCCAGCTTAATCAGGCCCTGATGACAAGTCAGAGAAGTAGACAAGTCAAAAGGAAAAGTTGTTGGTTTGTACTTAATTAATTCTGATTTTTTTTAATTGGCAGGTAGTGGTTGTCTTTGTTGTAAACAGTGTAATTTGGTAAGCTGGCAGCAGTGTTTTATTTTGTGTAAATTCTTTTGACTTTCTACCACTCTTCCAGCACCTCAAAAACTGTCAGCCAGAATTTCAACTGGTCTAAACCTGCCTTTAATACATGTAGTTTAAATTCCTGCCTTTTTCTTTGCAAAATGCTAACATTGTAAAGTTAATTAAAAGGCTTATAAACTGATTACCTGGTTGCTGTGGACAGACTAAGTGAAATAAGGACTGGCCCAGGGTAGCAGAGCCCTGGATTTTTGCCCAACTTTTTAATTAGTGTGGTTAGAAATCAGGACCTGTGATATTTCCTAGATAAGACCTTGGTTCTACTACTTTAACATCCATTTGACATCAGACTGGGCATTTAAAAAAATTTTTTTTAAGATTTTATATATTTATTTTAGAGAGCATGAGAGAATAGAGGGGTAGGGGCAGAGGGAGAAGAAGAGGGAAAAAATCTCATACAGACTCCACGCTGAACAGGGAGCCCAAGGTGGGGCCTGATATCATAACCATGAGATCATGACCTGAGCCTAAATCAAAGGTCCAATGGTCAACTGACTACTGAGCCACCAAGATGCAGTGTGACTTTGGGCAATTTAATTAATACCACCATATCTAAACTTTCTCGCTTACAAAACAGCAATAATGATGTTAAATTTTTGTAGTACTCATTTTAATGTTTGGAAGAAAGTAAATATTGATGCATGGTAATAGCATCTGTATAATAACATTTAGTAAATATTATTGTTATTACCAGTTATGTCACTTTGGTAAATCATGTAAATGTATGTTCTGGTTATTTATCAATGTGTAACTATACCAAACGGAGAGATTTAAAACAAAAATCATTTTATATTCCTGATTTTGTGCAGGACTTTGGGGAGGGGGTGGCTGGGTATGGTGTTGTTCAGTCATTTAAAACTGATAGCTAGGAGTCTTGGTAATCCAAAAAAGCCTTATTTGTTCAGGGTCCTGATTGTCTGGTGGCTTGAGAGGGACAGCTGCAAGACTGATACACTGATATCAATGTGGACTCCTTCCTCTTGTATTTCCTGGTCTTCTCCATCTAGTCTCTCCAGCAAGATAGTCTACTTAGACAGCAACTCAGGATTCCAAAAAAGAATGTTCCAAGATACCGAAGAAGAGTGGCAAGTCTTCTAAATCACAGCCTGGGAAGTCAGTGTCACATGTGCTACCATCTTTTGGTTTCACAGGACTGGCTCATATTCAATATGGCAAGAGACTAATCAAGTACATGATTAGTAGTACATGAACACCATTAGGCATGATTCATTGTGAGGTTATTTTGGAGACAAGCTATCACAATGAATAACTGTGGTTCCTCAGAGGTATTCCTTCATATCTGTGTGTAGACCATACACTAGTTGGGTATGTGTCCAAGATGTGTCACTGTAAAAATGCTTGGAAAAAATACAGATTCATCATATGGAATGGCTTGAAATTTTCTGAGATTGCATTTTTGGAATGGTAGATCCCAAGAAAGTATAACTGAGAGCAGACTCTTCTTTAGACTTACTATTTCCTAATTTTTAATTTCTTCTAATTGAAATTATTTGAGGATTTGCACTATATTACTTGGCTGTTGCTCAGATTGCACTATGTAAAAAGCCATCCCTTAATCTTAGTGGTTTATAATAATACATATTTCCTTTTCTCGGGTCTATGAGTCCCGCTGTGGCTCATCTGGGCTTGGCTGACATTATTTGGAGTCAGCTGGACTAAGCTTCAGGCTGTGCGTGGGTCCGAGTATGTTCCACTTGTGTTCTCATTCTGGAACCATGATATAGTTCCATTCTGAACTTAGGATAAAATTTAGGAGTTCTAGAGGCCAAAAAAAACACAGAACATTCAAGATCATCCAAGACCTTCATTCATGCCATGTCTGCTTAAATTCCATTAGAAAGTCAAACCACACTAATAAGCCCAAAGTCAACAGAGCTAGAAAGTGGATTCTGCCTACAGGGAAGCCATAGCAGAAAGGAATAATTGTGAACAAGTAATACTCTATCACAGAGAGTCTAGGCAGAGTAGAATAAGAATTGTTTTCCTGTGCATTCATAAAATGCTGAAAGGGTTGAAAATTTTCCATTTATAAATCTATCTCCCACATAGTAGATGAAAGCATCTACCTTGTGTGTGTGTGTGTGTGTGTGTGTGTGTGCGTGCGCGCGCGCGCGCACGCTCATAGTTCAACCCAAAGCATCAGATTTTAATTGCTAATATATAAAAATTGCTACCCTATTTGGGGGATTTTTGTTATTTATATTCATACTGTGTTTATGAAGCACCAGTGTTGTATTCAGCTATTGACAATGCATAAGAAATTGGTCTCTGCCCTGAGGAATTTATTTCAGAGCAATTCAAGCTGTTTAAATCAGTTTCAGGCTCTCAACTTTGAACAGACAGCTGTGGAGAGGAGATAAGCTTTTGAAGATGCAGCAGAAATGGTGTTTATACAGGGATGAAAGTGGGAAGGATGATAGGCAACCAAGAAAGGAAGAGTTTATCCAAACTTGCAAAAGGAATGATAGGGGAGGCAAAATCCAACAGTTCAGGTCATGAAACAGATAAAGGTGAGGCTCCAGCTCTACTTTATCCTTCACAATTTCAGAAATCCTGAGGAATTTAGATGTCAACTGGATTTATTATTTGACAGACCTATTTCTTGAAGACTTGAAGTTTATTATCTCTTCATCACATACTTGTTTTGTGTTGATAACATTGAGTAGTTCTTGAATGTGATGAATTTTTCTCTGTCCCTGTGGGTATGCTATAAACAGAAAGATTGATACATCTTGATGATGGTCCAACTCAAGTTAGCACTTGACTTTAGGCTGAAACAAACTTAAAACATGTTGTCATTTGAGGGTTTCCATATGCATTTATGCCTTCAAAACAATTTTTACAACTAAACTCACTATGTACCTGATAATACTAAATTACCACATGACAATTGCTCTGTATTACAGAAATTAAAAATGACAAGACTATAGATAGTCTCAAAGATATTGTAGCTCATGGGATGGCCACATGACAGAAGGATATTTGATAGATCCAGGTCGGCGAAGAATCTCCCTGCCCTTCCCACCATGAGCTGTCTATTGACTCTCTGCAACCTCATCTCCAGCCTCTGTAGTGGGCATTTGTTTTGTCTGTATAACTCTTCTTTTATTCTTCTTTAAGATCTATTTATTTCAGAGAATGTACAAGCAAGCATGGGGCAGAGGAAGGGCAGAGGGAGAGGGAGAGAGAGAGAATCTCAAGCAGATTGCCTGCTGAGTGCAGACCTCTACGGGGGCTCAATCTCACAACCTTGAGATCACAACCAGAGTGGAAATCAAGAGTCAAATGCTCAACCGACTGAGCCGCCCAGGTACCCCTTACTCTTCTTGATAGCCCCCTCTCTTGCTGAGCAGGGAGCCTAATACAGGGCTCGATCCAGGGACTCCAGGCTCATGACCTGAGCCGAAGGCAGCCTCTTAACAACTGAGTTACCCAGTTACCCCCTGAGAGTTGAGGCTTTCTTTAGGAATAAGTACTTCTGCTTATGGACAGCAACTTCAGACTGTGCCTGAGAACTTCATTCTACCCTTCCTGATGGCCTGAGGAGTCTGACCTTACCTAGCTAGCCCCATGACCTTGCGAACCAATTCTTGGCTATAGATATCTTACAAAGATCTCCTACTGGTTCTTCTTCTCTGGATTAACCCAGAGAGATACACTTTTCCATTTCTACTTTTTTACATATTTCTCATATTGCAGTGTTTAGTTCTTGCTGGGTGAACTCTTCCTACCACTGACTTAGGGTGCAGATGCTGGAGGAAGTCAAAGAGGCAAGAGTTAGCAGCAGGCTTAAAATAATTGTATGAGAGAGGGGGTGTCTCTGAGGAACCCCAGATAGTTTAGACATCTAATGGTAGCTCAATAAAGCAGATTAGTGGGTTTTAAAAAATCCTATTTTGGAAGAATCTAGCCATTATTACTTACAATAATTTGTTTCCCTTCTCTCCCATCCATTATGCACATGGCTTATATACATGATGTCCTATATTTCTTTGAGATTTTTTTTCTTTAAACTCTTTTTCTCTTTGTTCTTCAGATTGTATAATCTATGTTGATCTACAAATTTGCTGATCCTTTCTTCTGCCAACTTATATGTAGTGTGGAGCCCCTCAGTGGATTTTTAATTTTGGTTTTGTACTTTTCTACCTCTTCCATTTGGTTCTTTTAAATAACTTTTTATTGATCTCTATTTGAAAGGACCTTGCTATGATAACTTTTTTTAAAGTATGGTTTCATTTAGTTTGTTAAACATCTTTATACCCGCTTTGAAGTCTTTAGCTACTAAACCCACCATCAAGACCTCTTCAAAGGCAGTTCTTACTGCCTGTTCCTTTCCTCCTCCCCCTCCCCCAACCCTGGGGTATGGGTAACACTTTTCTGTAACTTCATGTCTCACAATTTTTGGTTGAAAACCGGACATTTTAGATGCTGTAGCAATTCTTGATATTGATTCCCTCAGAAGTTACACTTTTGTTTGCCTGGTCATAGGTTTGCATGGTCATTCGTTTGTGTACAGTGATTTGGCTGAACAAATTCATCATCCTCTTGGTTGTACCTGCTTGGATTAGAATGCTGCAGAGGGGGAAATTTAGAGCACAGAGTTGTATTGGGGTGGTATGTAAGCAAGTGAGTCTTGGCATAAATACTGATTATTCTTCCAGATTGTCATAAATTGATGACATAAATTTCTCCATTAGATGTGTTCTTTTTAATTTATTTTTTTAAGATTTATTTTAGAGAGTGTGTGCATATGTGGAGAGGTGGTGCAGAGGGAGAGAATCTTCAAGCAGACTCTCTGCTGAGGAAGGACCTGACCTGGTACTTGATCTCATGATCTATAAGATCATGGCCTGAGCTGAAACCAAGAGTTGGAGGCTCAACTGACTGAGCCACCCAGGTGCTCCTCCATTTGATATGTTCTTAGGACAATTTACAGAGACTTCAAATGATTTTTAAAAATAAATTTTACTGGTTAAATTTTGTTTTTCTGCCGAGAGTCTGTGCTCCTTGTGCCATTTTGGAAGTCCTACCTCTCTTGTTTATTGTTTTTATTCCATTAACTTAAATATGTGCTAATACCCTTTCAATAAGTGAATGAAAATTATTCCTCAGTATTAACTTTGATAAATGAGAAGTTTTGAAATGTGCCCAACTTGATTGGGATCACTGACACTAAGAGTCTATTTTCCAGTAAGAATCCATAGTCTCTGAGAAGCAGCAGTTTAAAAACTAGGCTTCTATGTGAAGCAGTGGTTTCAATACAGTGATTGGTTGTGGTATCCATTTAGATATTCTTGGTACAGTTTGACAGTAGAGTTGATGATACATAGGGTTGACCCTCTTAGCAGTATCTGTGGGCACTTAGTAGAATTGCTTTTCATCTAGTAAGAAGGAAAGATGATAAATGAGCTAACAAACTGAACCTTCAGGTTTAAAGTAAAAGGCTTAAATGTCAACTAAAGAAACACAGGTAAAGATCAGAGTACAATTGAGGTTAGTAGTGTATCTTAGCGTGCTGGTAAAACAGAACGTTTCTGCTGACAACTTGATTTCTAGATTTTTCATATCCAGAACTGTGTAAGAATAAATTGCTTTTATCAGCTAGTTTGTGGTAATTTGTTATGGCAGCCTTCAGAAGCGAGCTTCTACTTATGTCTCATGCTCCACTTCAGTGTAATTAATGTATATCTTTGCAATTCATTGTTCATATATTTTATGTGGATATATGAACATCCTTGATAAATGTCTAGACATATTAGCAATGAAAGCAATTCAAGCTTCAAATGGCTGTAAATCAACTAAGTTTACCAACAAAATTTGAATTTGCCCAACCAATTCTGAGGGCAAAAAATCTATCCCAATATTCCCAGAAGTCTATTTAGAAATTCTGCTACCAAAGTTGGTAATCATCATCACAGTGCATCTTTTAAATTTCAATAATGATAAAATCAAAGCACTGCTAATACAGGAAACAGACAAACTCGTGTGTTACTGGAGGTGTTATAAAGGGACCCAGTAGTTGTATATAGCAACTTGGCAATGTGAACTAAGAATCATAAAGATCACAACACTTGCCTTGGTAACATGATTTTTACAAATATGCTCCAAATAAGAATAATAATAAAAAAAAAACTAAGGCATTTCTATACCAGCAAAACAAAACAAAAACCACTGGAATGGCTCAAAGGCCAACTATGGGCTAGTAGCTAAACAGATTGTGTTTCGCTTATTCATACAGTAAATTTTTATTGAATATTCACAATGCTGAGGATTAAAATAAATAAATCAAAATGGCATTTGAAGAAGCTTAAAAGCTAATTCATAATCTTTTTCTGTGACAGAAAACACTCTGAACAGCGATAGTGGTTCAGTCTAATAATGATTCACAAGGGGGTGAGGAGGTATGTATGTGCATGTACATGTATGAGAGTTGATGGTGGGGTAAGGGGTAGCCATGTTCCCAATGGTGCTTCTCACAATTCCTGTGGAATTGGTTTTTGGTTTCAGATTAATTTTAACTTGGGAAAGCCCTTCGGGTGGGGGGGCGGGGGGGAGAGATTGAAACCACTCCCAAATAATGTTAAGAGCACTTACTTTGTGTGAAATACTGTTCTAAGCACTTAAAATACATTAACTTGCATTATTCTATGAGGTGGGGAACTCAGGCAGGCTACCTCCAGAGCCATTGTTCATAAAACCTACACTGACTGCTTCTCCTCGACCCAGTGAAGATGAGTGTGTTATTAAGCTAAACTTAGAAATCACGTTGAGTAGGAGAGACAATATAGAAGAAAAAAAAATAATAAATCTTGAATTGTAAGAGGCCTATAGGAGAGCAATGTCATAATTATGTAAGTATAAATAGGATTTAAAAAATGGTTACAGCAAAAATTATGTTTTCTTGGAGTGGAGCACAGCCCTATTACAAGCTACATGGCACCTTCATCTTGGTGGACCTCAAATCACCAGTCAGGGGGTGAATCTTTGTGTAATTACTCATTTATTGATTACTTGATGCTAGATCCTTGTTATTCTGGGTAATTAAATTTTTGGTTATTGGTTCACTCTACAGCTGAATATAATTGAAAATCATCAAAGGGAAATAAGCTCAATTAGTATTCGATTTCTATCAGTGTTACCTTGTTTTACTCTGTGCACATACCTACTTTACTAACATTCTTTGCAGAGGGTTGGCCTGTTTAAAATTAAAGGGAAGGAGTCCCATGATATTTAAATATACTCTGTGTGGTCAAGCATAATGCTGCTTTCTATAGTTTCAAGTATTTCTTGTATTCTGAAAGCCAATCTTTTTTTCCCCCCTCAAGATTTACATATTTTCAAAAGAGAATGACAGCTTTAATTGGGGGAAGGGCAGAGGGAGAAACTCTTCTTCCCATTAAGTCTGGAGCTGGAGCCCAGCTGGAGCTAAGCCTGATGTGGGGCTCGATCCTGATCCATGAGATCATAACCTGAGCAGAAACCAAGTTGAATACTTAACTGACTGAGCCATCCAAGTACCCCAAAGCCTATCTTTTCAAGTTCAGCTTTTTAATTAGGGAGTTTTCCTCTATTTTCTCTAATCCTTTGCCTTAAAATTTCTTAGAAAATGAATGTCGGTTTTTCACTTCACCTTCCTTATTATAAAAGAGGGAAGATTATTTAGTAATTATCACACCCATATAATTGGTTGTTTAGATAATCATAGTAGATGTAATAGGACAGTTTTAGTGGCCATCCAAGGGAGAAGTAATAAAAGCATCAATTGAGATAATTGGTATATATATATTATTTGTCTCTAGCATGAAGAGCTAGCAGCTGGCATACATATACTATGAGGTACCATCACTTCATTTTATAATAAATACAGCTGAGACAAAAAGATGTCAAGTGATTGGCCCACAGTCCCCAAACATTAGCTGACATTTAGGGACCAGTTCCTGTAGTTCACCTGAAAAATATATGATGATGTTTTCTAGTGAAAACAATCTAGGTCTTTACTGTCTATCAAAATTTGAACCCTCTGACCGGGTTATTATTAAATAGATTTAACCAGTTCTCAAACTGGAGCATAGGTCAGAATCATTTAGAGGGCTTGTTAAATAACAGATACCTGGTCTGCTTCCCTCCCAGGTTGTGATTCAGTAAGTGGGACGTAGAGCTTACAATTTCATTTTTTTAAAATATTTTATTTATTCGACAGAGAAACATAGCTAGAGAGGGAACACAAGCAGGGGGAGTGAGAGAGGGAGCAGCAGGCTTCCTGCCGAGCAGGGAGCCCGATGTGGGACTTGATTCCGGGTCTCCGGGATCACGACCTGAGCGGAAGGCAGTTGTCCAACCAACTGAGCCACACAGGCACCCCACCATTTCATTTTTTTTTAAAGATTGTATTTATTTGACATAGAGAAACACAGCCAGAGAGGGAACACTTAGGGTCATATTACTTATTATACTTATGTCTTATACTTATGGTTAAGCAACTGCCTTTGGCTCAGGTCATGATCCCAGAGACCTGGGATCAAGTCCCACATCGGGCTCCCTGCTCTGCAGGAAGCCTGCTTCTCCCTCTCTCACTCGCCTTGCTTGTGTTCCCTCTCTGGCTGTGTTTCTCTCTGCCAAATAAATAAAATCTTTTTTTTTTTTTAAAAAAAGGCTATAACTGGCTCCAGAGAGGTAGGTTGACTTTCCCTAGGTGGAAATGGATTGCATTAGCAATATTTAAAATGACATCTAACCTAATTTATTAGGAATAAAACTTCTAAGTTTTTTTCTTGCCAAATGAAAATTAGAAGAGGTGCTGGTGGGTACCTGGGTGGCTCAGAGGGTTAGGCTTCTGCCTTCAGCTCAGGTCATGATTTCAGTGTCCTGGGATCAAGTCCCACGTCAGGCTCTCTGCTCCAGTGGGGAGTCTGCTTATCCCTTTTTCTCTGCCTGCCTTTCTGCCTATTTGTGATCTCTCTGTCAAATAAATAAATAAAATCTTTAAAAAAAGAGAGAGAGAGAGAGAGATGCTGGATGCTTAACAAATTGGGTGACAAATTTTAAGAAGGGCTGAAGGAGCATAAAGTGAGCAGGACTTGTCACCAGTAGAGGCAAGATTTTCTGTTCTACACCCTTCCCTTACCCTCTTGGTTCTTTGCCTTGCCTTCTTTGTGTTTCCAAATATAAAAAAGAAAGGCTATAAATTGATATTTATAAATTAGGGCCGAGAAAATTGCAATGGTGCTTTGAATGAGAAAATTACAGACGAATTCAGTATGTCTGTTCCAGATCCATTTGTCCATGAATTGCTAAGACTGTCTTTGAGAGATGTGGGGATTGGTTTCTGTCTCTGTGTCAGGTGATGTGAAGCCCATAGTGGACAGAGCAAATAAATTCTGGGCCTTTAGAGATGCTGTCTTAACACCGGTGAATTAGTCAGCTGTAATAAAACCATCAGGAAGTAATGAGTTTTTGAGTGTTTATTACCTTTGTTTTTAATTTAATTGCAAACTGATACAAATTTATTTTAGTTTAATGTATTTAACTGGATTGCAGACACATATTTAACTGGATCACAGATTTCCTGAAAATTTATGAGCTGTTGTGAGCCAGCTCCGGTATATCACTGGATATAGTATATACAGGAAGATAGGTTAGACCTGGTTAGGCCAAGGCCAGTGGTGTTTCATCTGCAGCACCTCCACTTCAATGTCTGCTGCTGAAATGAGGGAGCGTTCTAAACGTACATCAATTCTGCTAGCGGGAGCCCATCTCAGAAGGTCTGTTTCTGTCAGACCCAGGCTGACCCTGTGCTTCCATGGCTCTCAGTATCCTGAGTAAAAAATCAATTGTAACTCACGTCCTAAAATTGAACGACAGGTGACAATATCAAACTCTACTTAACCTTCCCCCACCCAGGGTGTACAAACTCCTCTGATCCAAGGCTCAACCACCCAGTAGTGTGGTCCCATTTATTGGGTCTTGCTCGTCTTTGGCGCAAGCCCAGTCTTCCCTCTTAATGTATGAGTGAAAACAGGAAGAGAAGAGGGATGAAGTTGTTGGTTGGGTTGAAGGGCATCAGAGATTAGATAC
Source organism: Spilogale gracilis (assembly GCA_004023965.1). Lineage (NCBI taxonomy): Eukaryota > Metazoa > Chordata > Mammalia > Carnivora > Mephitidae > Spilogale > Spilogale gracilis. The sequence goes on along the minus strand of PITA01005443.1, from coordinate 63,160 downwards.
AGAACTACATTTTTTCCCATCCTGGTCTCAAACGAAATAATGAAAACCAATAAGATAAAATCATTATTGCCAACCAGCTTTAAAAAAAGACTTCAGGTTGTATCCCTTGCATCAGTTATCATAACTTTGTATCTTAAGAGCCAGAGATTCAAAGACATTTTGAGATTTATCTTCTTATAATTTGACCTCTAAAGAAAGTCAGCATGACTCTTGTCTGTTTCCTGTTGAGTTTCTGAAATGTATGAATTGTACAGGTAATTGGACATCATGAATGGGCTGGAGCACAGACTTGGAGAAGCCTTTGTGAAGTTTGGTAGTAATGTTATATATATTATACACACACATATATGTACATATTTATATAAATATGGAAAATATATTTATAACATTCTTATATTTAGGGGTGACTGGGTGGTTTAGTCATTTAAGCATCTGCCTTCAGCTCAGGTCATGATCTCAGGGTCCTGGGATCGAGCCCTTCATCGGGCTCCCTGCTCGGCGGGAAGCCTGCTTCTCCCTCTACCACTCCCCGTACTTGTATTCCCACTCTTACTGTCTCTATCTCTGTCAAATAAATAAATAAAATCTTTCAAAAATTATATTTAAACTATATAAAGTATATTAATACTTTATATTATATATCATATATAATATATTAAAATAGTAATATTAAAATATATTACTTATATAAATGTATTTACTTATATGAATAAATATATTTACAGATATATGTAAATATATTAGCATTTACTTACATTTTCTGGTTTTCTAGGGTCTGGAGGCTTTAGGAGAAAGCACTTGAAATGTACTTTCCTTTACAGTTCGGTCATATAAAGATTTTCCTAATAGATGTTTGCAGAAAGGTAGAAATCCTATTGCAAGGAGGGACAACTCCTTAGCAAAGCATACCCATTGGGTAAGGAGGAAATTTGTCATGGGAGCTTACACTGAGCTTCAGGATCTATAGATAAAGAAGGAGCAGAAGTTCTAAGTAGACTTCTGTGGTCTACATGACTACCTGCTCTGTAAGGAAAAGAGATGTACGTACTATGACAAAAGGGTATCATGACAAGTGTAAACTCCTCTGGGAAACCCTTTTATACCACTGTATATTTAGAGTAGTTGAATTATGGTTGTCCCCTCTCCCACATCCATCATGTCCTAGAAACTGAATTTGACCTCATTTGGAAAAAAAGGTTTTTGCAAATGTAATTAAGTTAATTAATTAAGATGAGATCATTCTGGATTATCCAAATGGATAATAAGTGTTTTCATAAGTAATGCTGAGAGGAGAGGCCCAGAGAAGATGAAAGTGGAGACTGGAGTGAGGCAGGCACAAGCCAAGGATCCCTTGCAGCCTCCAGCAGCTGAAAGTGGCAGGAAGGACTCTTCTCTGAAGTTTGGGAGGGAGCATGACCTCGCTACTTGCTTGATCCTGGATTTCTGACCTCTAGAACTGTGAGGGAAAGTTTTTCTGTTGTAAGCCACACAGCTTGTGATAATTTGTTATTGCAGTCCTGGAAAACTAATACAGGCTTCATGAAAAAACAAAAGGCTGTGCACTGCTGGAGAGCCACTCAGGTCTGCTGTGGGTTACCTTCTAAGAACAGACCAGAAGAAGGGCATTAACCTTTCTCCTGTAGAAGGGGGCAATGGAAATTCAGAGTCAATGATGCAGCTCTATCTGCAGTCACAGAAAACATAAACACTGTAAGAGATATCACAAGCTCAGTGCTGTCACTCACCTCACTTGGGTGGAGTTGCAGAATTCCAATGGTCAGAGATGGCATCAGTTACATCGTAATGAACACACCAGTGCAGACACTGGATGTGATGAATGGCAAGAATCCTGGTGATTCAGTTCATGGTTCCACTTATCTGGAAGATGTACTCCTCCCTATGACAAACCTAAACTACACAGCGGGGAGGAGGACTGGGGTCTTGCAAGTTAACAAGACAGGGGATTTGATCCCATGTACTTAAAAATAAAATATTAAAGTACATTGCCTAGGACCTATAAATTGAAGGGTTCATAGATACATTCTGGTCATATATTTCATGTAACCATGAATTGAAATAATCCTAGTGATACATTTTCTACATTAATATGGGAATAAAGTATTGCTATACCAGGACTGTTGATTATTGTTGCCTCTATGGACCGAACATGTGTATCAGTATAGGTACCATGAATACATTTTCTAAGGCAGCTTAAAAGATCTGACAGTAATGTTGTGCCATCTTGGGTAGTAAATGAGAGTCAAGGAGATACCGTTTGGGTGACAAAATGTTAGAAATTTCAAATCGTGGTGGGAATGGGGAATTCAACATAATACATAAAATTGGCATTGTTCCAGAAAACCCAGATGGTGGACACAAGGAATTAGCAGCTCTTATTTGTTTTTGGCTTTTGATAACTGAGACTGAAAAAAATCAATAAGGCATTTGTTTTTACCAAAATACAATTCTAGTCAAAATTGGTGCTATTAATTAAATCTCTAATGATAATTCAGGGTTCCATAAACTTCAAAGTGAGAAGGTATCTGAGATTAAAGATGGTACACTTACCACTCAGGTTCTATGGCTTCTGAGTGTGATGAACCTTGATGAGGCCTCAAGGGCTATGTGATTCAGTTTCTTCATTTTGGGGATGTGGAAACGGGGGGCAGAAGTTGTGTGGTCTCAGATGAGTCACACTAGGAATGGGTGCCTGAGGCTGGAATAGGACGTGGACTTCGAGATTCTGGTCTGCTGAACTTTTCACCTTGCTGAGCCCTTCAGCAGTGCCTGTGTAAATTATGCTGACCGCGACACCATTGTTCTTGGCCACTTTTTGTAGCTGTTGGCTGCTTACCATTGGTTTCAGCCTTTTCTCAGGGGCTTACCAGAAGCAAAGCTCTAATTGCCTCCTTAACATACAGTCAGTTCTACTTGAAAGGCTGGACTGATCAGGCTGCTCAATTCTTCAGTGTTTTCACACATCCTGAGCTCTCTTCCTCAGAGGATCTCCAATTCAAAATCAATCCCTTTAATTACTAACTTTTATTTACCTGGAATTATTTACTTCAGACTTAAATACTTTTTTGAGGGGCCAAAAGATATGAAGTCTTTAAAAGTGCACACATTCTTTTCATACATGATTAAGATGGTTGGTGCTAACTAGGATATCTGTGAACTTTCACATATGTTGTGGGAGGAGATATGACATACATGTGGAATATAAAATTTGAGAATTAACAAGCTGTTAATTCAAATCTGAGTTCAGGTACTTTGAGTTCTGGAGCCCATTTTTGTCGGTAGCCTACTAGACTTTTCTTGAACGCAGGATAACCCAATGGAGTTACTAACTCTGTTTTTTTTTTTTTTTTTTCCTCCAGTGGGTTTCTTGAGATAAAATGAGAGAGGAGGGATGTAGGAGAGTTGAGCAGGAAAAACCTCACTCCCAACTGTGGTTTCCATTTTTTCATCTCTCTCGGAACTCCTTGGGCCAAAAAGAGCAGCAGGAAACCTCTAAGGAAGTAATTTCTAGTTGCCTTGAAGTTTCAAAAAGCTAACCTTCACTGTCCAGTGTTTGACACCAGAAATTCACTTGCCAGCTTGGGGAACTAGAGCTAACACTGCCTTTCTTTCAGTTATATACATGGGTAGTAGTCAGTGCTAAATGCAGGAGAATGACTTCAGGGTGAGAATAGTCACAATCCAGTGGCTTTTGGAATCTTCTTCCTTCTTTGGGGATTCATCATTCTCTTTACTGCTTCAGCTGCACTAGACAGAGACAGACAGAGACTCTGTCCCAGTGATGGCTCCAGGAAAGCAGAGTTGGAACCTGAATGCATTACTAGGAGGTCCTAGATTCCTGGTCAAGATTAATCTGGAAAAATACAATCCCAAAAAAAGTGATTGTGGGAGTCTATCTTTCATCATCAGTACAATCTTGCTCTTTCTACCAAGCTTGCTCCTCTGCGGAAAAATGGATGGCTAATAACTTCTATTATCCCCTCTCAAATTATTCATAAACTTACATTTAGTCTATGAAAAACCCAAGTGCTTACATTTCACATTCAGGTAGTAATTCCACACTATAATTTCTATTAGTGATTTATTTAAAATATATTTGAAGGATACCTACTGTAGGGAAGGACATCCATGGCATTCCCATATCTCATAATGGTGTTTCAAGTTACTTTTGTATTGCCTCGTATGCCTGTATCATCATCATCTAGCCCACCTATTTAGCTCTTTGTGTAAACCAACACCTTTTTCCCCCCTTAGACTGGTATTTCTTTTTGCTGTTTTATTTTGTTTTTGTTTTTGTTTTTTGGTTCTGAGCTCTGGGTCCCATGTTCTTGTACAGCTTTACCAAGAGGTCTCAATCTCATTTGGAGCCTAAGATCCCCCAACTTAACCTACAGATGAGTGATTTTTTTTTAATTTAACTCTGTGTATAGACATGAGCCAAATATATTAGAAACTTCTGACAGTTGTGGGTTTGCAATTTGTTCACAGCAACTCGGGAATCACTCCCTCCTTCATATTAAAGCAGATCTCAGTGTTTAAATATTTTGTAACTATTCTTTTTTTTTTCTGAAATCCCCATCCCTGCTTCTAAGCAGGAAATAAAGCAGGAAACCACCATAGCAAAAACAATAATACATTTTAACTTGTTTATTAGCGATACATTAATATTTTTCAATTTGTAATAGTATCTTTTGGGTAAACTGCTTCTCCCAGCTTAGGAGTTTCCATTTGGTAAACTCGACTTATTTTTTTCTTTTGAGTAACATCACAGGCTTTCAACGCCCTTTCTTCCTTCTTTCCTTTTTTAACAGAAATTTTGCCCAAGCTCACATAATTGGCTGTAAGGGCAGTGAGTCCCTGTATTGATACTATATATGGCCTTTGGTTGAGATATGGCTTGTTTAAATCTTTGGGTATTGCTGTCCGTGCTTGCTGTGTCTTGAGGTGAGAAGTTTATGGGTGAATTAAAGCTTGGCTTAAAGTTCTCCAGCGGCAATCATGGTGAACCTAAGTACCTCTCCCTGCTGCTTGGCTCCTTGCCTCAGCCTTATCAGGTACTAACTACATCCCTCTTGTGACTCAGATGCTTCATCTCACTCTTGATACTGAACTATGCAGTCCTCAGCCTGGACTGTAGGAGGTCCTTATTCTGTACCACTGCTATCATTCAGTAGGTACATTGAATTTTAAATTTTCATCTGCCACTTATATCTTTCATACAATCATGTGGGGCTTTCCTAACATTTAGCATGCATTGAGCAAGCATAGGGAAGAGGGAAGCAATATTTCTAGACCATGATCTAGAACCCCTCTTAGTTCTGGACAGCATTATACCATTTGTGCCATGTGTTGGACATGATAAAGGGAAAGTAGCACACCACCATAGCTGTGCTTCGATTCTTCTTAAAGCTATGTGGGATTTTGCTGTTGAGTTTCTATTACCCTGAAGTTTGTATCATCAAGTATCTATTGCCCCGTGGGCCTTTGTTCAGGGCATTAGAACACTGAGTTCCAGAGAAGAAACCATCTTGTCCTGGTTCTGTCTTATCAAGATTTATTTCTAAAATTGTGGTTTTTTTCCCAAAACCAGAAAAATTTGTATTTTTCCTTCTGTGACAAGAGCTGTGACTCCATCAAGTTCTCGCTCTTCTATAGAATAAAATCTATGCTCAGATTCCCAAGCTTTGCTCTTGATAAGTAAAAGTCATGCTTTGGAATTTATAACGTATTTTGGTCTCTAAACAGAGCCTGGACATTCAAGACTTTTATAATGCTATGGACTCAAGAAAATTTATATATTTTTAAGCTTAAAGCTGAGAAATAATTTCTTTATTCTAGACAGCACCTGAATTCCCTCAGAAATGAAAGGCCATTAAATGAGAAGCCAGAGGCGACATGATTTATGGAGATGGAGGAATCATTGTTTCAAACATCTCAAAATAGAAGGCTCTTTACAAGAGCAAGGGCCATGGTTCATTTCTGAATGCCTAGTGCATAGCTCAGTATCTGCTGCACAGTAGACAATAAATGTGTGGTGGATGAAAGGATAGTATTATTTGCTTTTATTCAGATTGCACTGTATTCCATACCTTTGAATACCATAGTGTAAGGGAAATCAACTGGAGGGTGTACATGAATGAATGAAACATGTTTGTACTGGACCTGTTTGTGTCTCCCCATGCTTACTCAGTCCTGCCTAACTCCTGGGCCTTGGCTGTTGTCACCTCACTCCTAACACAATGACTTTCTATCTGTGGTATATGGATAAGCCGTATCAGCATCACCTGAGAGCATGTAACATGCCCTATACTGGAAATGCGGAATCAAAAACTCTGAAGTGGTGCCCAGTCATGTGTTTTGACAAGCCCTGTAGGTGAGTCTGAATGATAAAATTTGAGACCCACTTCTCCAATACCTCTATTTAGTTCAGCTTTCCCAGGAATGAGAATACGGCTTTATCCTCCTCTGAGCCCATCTGGAAGGAGCCTTAGCCTCTCCCATACCCAGACTTTACTGGGCTAGATATTCAAAGTTTCTTAAAAAGACCAGATCACACATCCTCAAATTTCCCAGGGTGTTAGTGCCTGTATGGGTATGTTGAGGTCATGGTAAGAAGGAATGTGTGAGGGGCACTTGGGTAGTTCAATCGTTAGGCATCTGCCTTGGGCTCAGGTCATGATCCCGGAGACCCGGGATTGAGCCCCACAACGGGCTCCCTGCTTGGTGGGAAGCCTACTTCTCCCTCTCTCACTCCCCCTGTTTGTGTTCCCTCTCTAGCTGTGTTTCTCTCTGTCAAATAAATAAATAAAATATTAAAAAAAAAAAGTATGTGTGACCTCAACTCAATGAGCTTGGTTTTTTTGCATTTGTAGCTGAGATTAATTTAAGGCAACAGAGGGTAAATGTGTGATCTGAGACCCATATCAAAGTTGAACCTCTATAAAATAGCATTCTATAATAGATATAGATAACATTTCTTGATAATTGTTACATATTACTGTGAAATATTTTCCACCTCCCTAACCATAAAAGTATTTTTAACTCTTATGCTTGCTTATGTAAAATTACTAGAGGAATACTATCATTAGTAACATAGGAAGATACCTACTGAAAATAAACCTGGAAAGAGGGTTGTGGGCCTTTAAAGAGGGATAAAGATGAATTTAGTAGTTTTTGGTGGAAAACCAAGGAGTCAAGGTGCACCTGCCAAAAGGATAAAGGTCCAGGTTAAGACTGAATTCACTTACTTGTGGTGCATGAGGGGTAACCTGGAGGGCAGTGGGAGAAGGAAAGTAAATGGGAAGTAGGGTAATTCAGGGAGAGAAATGAAACAACAGAGACTTTGGACACAGAAACAAACTGAAGGACTTGGAGGGATGGGGGTGGAGGGATGGGAGAGCCTGGTGGTGGGTACTGGGGGCACCTAATGCGTGGAGCACTGGGTGTGGGGAATGGGGAATGAATCTTGGAACACTGGAAAATAAAAAACTTAAGTAACAATAAAAAAAAAAAGACCGAATGGCATGGATGTAATAGACTTAGGGAGCATGGTTTAATCAACCCATTCGGTAAAACTCTGATCCATCAGAATTGAGACCAAGATAGTGGAAGATCAGTTGGTTTGGTGGAAGATGTAGATATCTAATCATGGTTACTGAGACTGAGTTGGTTTTTGCAGAACCCAGGAGGGGAAGAAGTTAAGGACAGTCAAGAAGAGAGCAGTTGGTTAGAGGAGGTGACTGAGCAGAGTCCAAAGTGAGAGATGAGAATTATTTCATGATCCCATAAAACACTTTAAAACCCTTTGTTATCAAATAAAGCACTCTCAACCTGCAGAAAATCACTATTGCTTAAAGTTCCTAGTATGCAACAGGAAGATTATGATAATGTATTTGTACAGTCAGGCTTAGATGTCTCATCTTTATCTAGTAGCCCAAGTGATTTTCCCACACTTCCAGAAACATCTTGCAGTTAAAGTCCAAATTCCTGACCATAAAAAAAAAAAAAAGAGTGTTCTCCAAGATTTTTCAAGGCTGTTCAAACATTTGTTGTTGTTTGAAGTAATTCTTAACAACATTGAAATGGAAACTTTTTTTGTCTATAAAGTTACATTTGACACCATTCTTGTGGAGCGTTTGAACATAAAAAACAGCTACTTGTTTACATTTCTGTCCTCTTCTACATAACAGTGAACAATTTAAAGATAAGGACTGTCACTTCTCTCTCATTTCCAGCCCTCAAAAATTAGTTCTATCTATAAATGTAATCAAGTGAAAGTTATTCCCACCTCATTAGGGAAATATGTATTACTAACTAATGTTAAAAGATCAATTATCCTCCCACAAAATCACCAAATGATACTATATTGTCACCACTGCTCTCCTTTCTTGTGAAGTCCAGGGTAATCTTAGCTTAATAATTTCGGGATATGTTCACTCTTCTATTTTTCAAAATTTGCTTTGAATTGGGATGTGTGTTTGTGTATGTGTGTTTATACACACACATACATAATTAAATGTTTGATAGAATTCATTAGTAAAGTCATCTGAGCTTTGATTTTTGTGGGAAGATTTTTCATTACCAGTTTCTCTAATATATAGATGAATTCAGATATTCTATTCTTGGGTCAGTTTTAGTCATTTGTGTTTTTCTAGAAATTTCTCTTTTTCACCCGAACTGTCCAGTATATTGCTATAAAACTTTTCACAGTATTACCTTATAATCCTTTTAATTCTCTGTGTTCTGTAGTGATAGACCTTTCTTTTATTATTCTTAATTTTGGTAATTTGTGTCCTCTATTTCTTGATCAGTTAAGATAAAATGTTATTTTGCCTTTCAAAAAACTTAATTTGGGTTTCACTGATTGGCTTTGTTTTCTGTTTTCTGTTCTGATTTTTAGTTTCTTCTGCCTATCTTGGCTTTGATATATTTTTCTTTTTTTTATTTTCTTAGGTTAAGTCTAGGTTATTGACTATAGAGTTTCCATTCTTATACAAGTGTTTAAAGATAAAATTTCCTCTAAACACTCAACTGCATCACATAAATACTAATATGTTTCTATCCAGTTGTTTTTATATTTAGTTTGATATTTTAAAAATTTCCTTATGGTTTCTTCTTTGATCTATTAATAATCTACAACTATTTTTAAATTTCTAAATAATCAAAATTTCCCAAATTTATTTTGTTAGCAATTTTATTCCATTATAGTCAGAGAATATTCTTTGTGTAATTTAAGTCCTCTTAAAAAAGTGACTTCTTTTATTGCCTAGCCTATGGTCTACCCTAGAGATTCAATGTATGCTTCAAAATAGTTTGCACTATGTATTCTTTTGGTGGTGGTATAAAGTTATACGCAAAGCAATTACATCAAGTTGGCTGGGGTGTTATTTAAGTCTTCTGTAACATTAGTTTTTGTCTGTCTAGTTGTTGCAGTGGGAGTTTTGATTGAATAGTAACTCACAGAAATAGAAATTGGACTTTTTCCAAGATTCCTGTGATGATTCAGGATATAACCTGATAGGAAGGACATTTTTAATATGACTTTGTTAAAAGTCAGCTATACCTCACATAAAATTATAAATGGGAAAATAATTGTTTTTAAATGAATAATTTAAAAGTGGCTTTTATTAACATGGGTAACCATCATGGGTAACAAGATGGTTACCCATGTTAATAAAAGCCACTTTTAAATTATTCATTTATTCTAAGAAATAGAAATATCAGTATGTCTATATTGCAGGCACATGGCATGAGCTAGTCAGCTTGACTGGACTACTTTTTTTAAACAGTTTTTATTTATTTTTTAATATTTTATTTATTTATTTGAGAGAGAGAGAGTGAGAGAGAGCATGAAAGGGGAGAAGGTCAGAGGGAGAAGCAGACTCCCTGCGAGCTGGGAGCCCAATGCGGAACTCGATCCCGGGACTCCAGGATCATGACCTGAGCTGAAGGCAGTGGCCCAACCGAGCCACCCAGGCGCCCCTTGGCTGGACTATTCTAATGAAATACTAATCTAGGTGTTGCTGGTAAGGTATTTTATAGATATGGTTAGTATCTATAATAAGGTGACTTTAAAGAAGATTACCTTTAATAATGTGGGTGAGCCTCATGCAACAAGTTGAAGACTTTCAGTGCAAAAACAGATATCCCAGAGAAGAAGCAATGTTACTTCAAGACTGCAGCACAAATTTCTGCCTGTGTTTTCAGACTGCCAGCCTGCCTTATAGATTTTAAGCTTACTAGCCTGCACTGTTATGTGAGCCAATTTCTTTAAGTCTCTGTGTGTATAATAAATATAAGTTATATAATATTTATGTAATACCTGTGTATAAATACACACACACATGCATTTATACATATTTTCCTGTTCCATTTCTCTGGAGAATGACTGATCCTTCTGGTTACTTCCTGGCTTTCTAGTCCCATTGTTCCGCTCTACTCTTTTGAAAAATACAAATTTATTGAGGGTATCATTTAATTACATCAAACACACACATCTTAAGCATACAGTTTGATAAATTTTGACAAACTGTGCAGTCATTAGAAATCACTTAAGATACAGGCCTTTTAATCCTGATGTGGCAGACGATGAAAATAAAACCTGGCATATGAAAATCCCTGGGATGCTACTAAGACAACATTACAGTGTAGCAGAGCAGTGCAAAGGTGGTGTGGGCCCAGTATTGCCACTTCCTGCGTAACTGAGAATCTGGGCTGGTCTTGGGTCATACTTTTACCGACAGAGGTGATGAAAATGATACAGTACGAGTTTTGAAGCTTCTTGCAATTTCTACTCCTCTACCTCTCAAACTATTGAAATCTTCAGACTCCCGTGTTCTGAGGAAGCCTCCCCTAGCCTTCTGAGTGATGAGAGGCCACAAACAAACAAACAAACAAACAAAAAAGGAGGCGACCTAACTGACAGGCAGATGAACTACCAGATATGTGCATGACACCATGTTGGACCTTTAGCCTAACCAACCCTCCAGCTTGGGGGTTGGCAAACTTTTTCTGTAAATGACCTGATAATAAGTATCTTAAGTTTAATGGGTCCTTTGCTAAACCTGACACTACAGTGCATGTTAAGTGTCCCTCCTGTGTGCTCCTATAGAGCCTGTTCATCTCTTCTCGCTATGTAATAAGATGCTGGGGAACTTTGTGTATTTTCTAGTAGACTATGGGGTCCATGAGGCCAGTGATCACACTTCCTGAATTTATAATTGCCTTTGAGTGTCTAACATACTCATTGGCATATAATAGACAAATAATAAATGTTTGTGAATGAGTGAAATACCTAAGGATACAGTAGGGGAAAATTTATTCACACTTTTCTTTCATGAGGTATTTAGATAGAATTAAAAAAAAAAGAACCTTGATAGACTGGACAACTTGGTCTCTTGTTAGGTTATAAAGTGAAAAACCATGAACATTTTCTGCCTTTAAGAATGTTAAAGAAGATAGACCTAGAAATAGATATTACTACAAGTAGAACAACAGGCAGTTGTAGAAATTGGTTTATTGAATAGACTTTGAGTTTGAAATGATACAAATATAAAACGACTTTATTTTCCTCTAGAAAAAGGCCTTCAAGCCTCCTCTGTTGGATTATACTTCCTCATCCCTAGGTGACTTTTTTAAAGGTAAATTCTGTAGATATTAAAAAGCTGAAGGCATTCAGAATGGAGTGCAATATAGATTTGAAGTGCTAAATTCTGATTACATTTTGTACTAAATGTTAAGATTTCTAAAGTTTCATTCAATAGAAATTTATTGGGCAATCAACTAGACTATACAAAGATTTATAAGAAAAACTGTAATCTGTGCTTAGAGAGAAAATGAAGAGTGCTGAGTATGTGTCTTTACACGTTGCCATGACAGCAGAGAGGGGAGGTCACCTATCTGGACTAGTGTGTGTTTTGAAGGGATGCCTGATCTGAGTCTTCAAAGTTACTAAGGAGAAAAGGTATACTAGAAGGCACTCCTTGAATAAAAACACAGTCCAAAGGATTTTTAAAAATTTGAAAAAGCAGCTTCATGTATTTCTGCATTAGTTTTCAGTTATTTGGGAAAGTATTATGAAATTTTAGGGTTGGTAAAGATCCTAGAGTTAATGTAATTTTCCAATCCAGTTCAAGCATTCTTACTCTAAAATCCCTAACATATTACTCCATACAATGTTGTTTCTGTTATTGTTCTACATGTAACTAATGTTACTGACATTCTAAAAAGGAAAGAGAACCAAATAAAAAAGAGAGAGGGAGAGAGGGAGGGGGGAGAGAGAGAGAGAGAGAGAGAGAGAGAGAGAGAGAGAGAGAGAGAGAAAGAAACTAACTCTAGTCCCAGAATATACTGCTAAGGGCTGTGCCTTCAATTTTTGGATTCCCCATGATGCATAGAACTTTCCTTGGGGGCAAATTTAAGTATTCAATATATAAGAGGTTATTGCAAGACACATCCTAGAAGCAGTTCAAAATCAAAACCCATCATTTCAGTAACTACATGGAAATCCAGGCTTGCTCGTTTTTTTTTTTCCCCGAGTTACTGATTTTGGAGGATAACTGAATGTGTAAGGAATGTGAGGCAGTCAGGACTCCTTATAGCGCGTGCAATGTAAAGGAAAGCCAAGGCCATTTTGTAAGGGTGGCTATGTAATGATTGGCTTTTAATGGAAATTACTCACCGATCCTTAACTGGGGTAATGGATAAAGGCAGGTAAATGCTGAGGGTACAAGACACAACTAGCCAATTATATAAAGAATCTCATTTTATGCTGAAATTCTGGCAAGTACCTTAGAAGTATGGAAATTTTAGAGCGAAAATGGTCTTTATAAAGTGCTACAATTCCTTTTTTATTACTATTGAGAAAACTGTAGCTCAGAACATTTTCTTCTTTCCTAAAGTTGTCCCGAGAGTTGGCTCACTTCATTAATCTTACTGGTCAGCAGGCAATCTGTCCAACTTGATCAAGCAGATAGGCCTAGCCCATAACACAGATTTATTTCTAAGCCAGTGCTTTCATACAGATAGAAAAGTCGATTGTGCTCTGTTAAAATAGAGAACGGAAAGAATAAATAAGATTTCTTGTTACCTGCTTCTAGAATATTTGCCTATAAAATACATATGTTCTATGCAATAGTTTTAATTGGTTTAACTCAAACTATGCTTCCTAGCAAGAGGATCTAAGTATTTTGAGACTGGATTAGCATTTTAAAATATTAAAAAATAATCATTGATAGCAACATAAGCAGATCTTAATCAGTATATGGATAGCAAAATAAAGAGGTCTTAGTCAATATAAAGCTATTTTCCTTTTTGTTCTCTCATAAACCCATACCTCAAACTCAACAAAAATATGATACTACTCTATATTCTTGAATATGATACCCTGAGCATAAGGAAATTTACTTTTTGTTAGTGAGAGATTAAAGGAGAGTTTTAAGAAAACTATATATATTCAATAAATACTTGAAAGCCCAGCACATGTCAAACACTGATGCACATGATATCCAACTGTAAAAGAAACATGCATACATCTCTGGTCTAATTGAAATATAAGCTGGGGTGCCTGAATGGCTCAGTCATTACATACCTGCCTTCAGCTCAGGTCACGATCCTGGAGTCTCAGGATCGGGCCTCTCGTCGGCCTTCCTGCGCGGTGGGAAACCTGATTCTCCCTCTCTCATTCCCCCTGCTTGTGTTCCCTCTCTAGCTGTGTTTCTCTCAGTCAAATAAATAAAATCATATATACACACATGCAGATACATATGCTTAAAGTGATAGAGATGGAACCATTATATTAGTATACTGTTTAAGTCACTTGATCATGTATGCATATTTAATAGTATATAACTTATAACGTGAATTTTGAATATTCTTTTTTTCTAATATCACATTTCAAAAACAATTTTGTCCAAACTTTTATATGCAATTTTTAAAGTAATTCTTGAAGAAATCATGATTCACTTAGCCATTTTACAGAGTAAAAATATAGTTTTCACTTTTATCGAAATTGAAATAATGATGCTATCCTTTGAGAATCCATATGTATAACAGTAGCATTGTTTTCTGGTTTTTTCTGTGGTTAGATATAAATGGTTTCCACAAAGTAAACACTTATCATAATGCCTTTTAAAGTAGTTGGTGAAGGGAATATTCACAATTACATTCAATGATGCAATAATGATTCACATCCCTGTGAATAATTACTAAATTCATGTTAAATTTTTGAGATTGTGTTTTACCAGTTGTGTCAGATGACCACTACTAACATTAAAACTATTATTTTATGGTAAATATCTTCACCAAATAGTTTTGTTCTTTAAAAATAAATGAGAGGGGCACCTGGGTGGCTCAGTCAGTTGAGCACCTGCCTTTGGCTCAGGTCATGGTCTTGGGGTCCCAAGATCAAGCCTTGCATCAGGCTCCCCTGCTCAGCAGGGGTCTGCTTTTCCCTTTGACCTTCCCCATCTCATCTTCTCTCTTTCACTCTCTCTAAAATAATTAAAATCTTTAAAATAAATAAATAAATAAAAATGAGAACGCTTCCTTAAGTATTACTACTACTCATAAAGACTTCAGATAATTCCTTTGCCAAATGATATTTTCTTTAGACTATGTTTATTTATTTGAAAGAGAGAACGAGAGAGACTTTGAGTGGGGGGAGGGGCAGAGGGTTAGGAAGAAGCAGACTCCCTGCTGAGCAGGGAGCCTGACATGGGGCTCAATCCTGGGACTAGGATCATGACCTAAGTAGAAAGCAGAAATACCCATAGTTAGGACTGTACCTGCTCTGTGAGTGATCTCTTTCTCCCACACTCTTCCTTTGGAACTCTTTTTACAAAGAAGATTTAAAAAGGTAATGCCTTGGTTTCTGTGTCTTTATATAATTCCCCTTTTCCCACATAGAGTACTCTAGGGCTATTTTTTTAGCCAGTGGTGGACAGTACCTCTAGAGGCCAGTCCCTCACAGTCAGAAAGCTGGTGGGATTTCTACCTCCCTAAGCTTCCTTGTGCATTTGGCAGAGAAATGACGCGAGCCAACAATCCCCACACGACGGAATGAGAACGCGGCTTATGTACAGTTGCTGGAGGGATTGTTTGCCGTATCAAGTCTGTATGGGGTTGTTCCATCAACACATGTTTCTTGAGCATCTACTGGAAATGACTGAAAGAATTTGTGAGCTGTTAATCACTGTGTTCTGAGCCTGGGTTTGCTCCCTTTCGTGTTCCTCAGCGTTGACAGGAGCTCTTCCCATCATTTTTAGAAGGATGTTAAAGCCATGTAAAGTAAGTGTCCATCACAATGATGGGTTGTCCCAGGAATCTGCTCCAAAGCCAAAGTATAAATGACAATTTTTTCTTACAAACTATCAGTATGATGTTTATCTATCATAGTATGAATGTGATAGGATAAGTCTTCAAAGTATTCTTTTTGGCAGGTGACTTTGCTTGATGAACATATGGCTGTTGGAAAAATCCCATGATTAACACAGTTAAAAATCAAACATTATTATATGTTTATTATTTTGAATACTCTAAAGATTAATTTGGGAAAGGAATAGGGATATTGTTTTGAAAAATGTATGCCTTCTGTTTTATCTTTATATACAGATGAGCCATAAATAACCATTACCACAAAATATAGTTATGTTGCTGTGATAGGACATTTTGCTCTTCTGCATAAAAATTTTGCATGTATTTTCTTCCATAAATATATGTTGCTTCATGTGCAAAAATACAGAGTTCTGTAGGTCATAGAACTATTAATGATCCATTTTTAGAATTATGCAGATTTAGGCATATAATATGGAATAAAATAACTTTTATTTCTTCAAGCCATAGAACTGGTAAATTGTTTCCTAATTTGTTCTTGTTAGAAGAGCTTCTTTTGAACTGATAGCCTATTTTCAAGACTTCTTATGAAAGTAAGATTATAAGTCCAAATGGTTCATGCAAATTAGATTTATTTTGCGTATTTTGAATTTTGCTACAAATAAAAACTTACTCTCTCATAGTCTTTTGTTCCAGAGTTACAAATAATGCCACAATTTAATAGAATAGTACAGGGTGACTGCAATCCCCACATATTACACAACAATATGTCTCATATTAATCTGCTAAAAGGAGGACTAACTTTTAAAAGATTTTGGATTACAAGGTACATATTAAAAATTACACTTCTTAGAGGGATGATGTCAGCATATGAAGTTTACACAGAGGAGAAATGAATGTTAAGTGAAGACACTGAAATTATATTCATAAAACAGTGACTCTCTCAGAGCTCCCAAAAGACCCTCTAATTGGCCTCAAGGAGAAACTCAGGGTTTATTTCCTAAACTCACAAATGGGCTGTGCTTGTCAGACTTACACATAACCTTTGCCAACACCCCGATTGCTTGGGGACAAGGTTTGTGTCCTGTGGCTTTGACAGTTGGGCCCCGGTACCTTCTCTCATGTGGTAAAGATGTATCTGACAGACCTGGGTTCAAATCTTGTATCCTTCCCTGACACTGCAATCAGAAATAATTTCTCTTTCTTCCGAATTCTCATAAGAAAAGCACTGGTGATTCTGTTGCAATGATACAACGTCTTATCTTGAATTGAGGTATTCTGGTTTATATCTTTTTTCTCTTACTAGACTGCAGAGGCTAAAGGGTCAGGTTTTCATTGCTGTGATTCCCAAAAACCATCCAGTCTAGGAAACTTCACAGGGTAAAAATAAAGGTACCTTTGACAGTTCAACAAAAAGAACAACAAAACCCAGAGTCTCCTGGGTGGCTCAGTTGGTTAAGCATCTGGTTGTTGATTTTGACTTGGGTCATGACCTCAGGGTTAATGAGACTCTGTCCTGTACTAGGTGTGGAGTCTGCTGAAGATTCTCTCTCTCCCTCTGCCCTTCCACTCTAAACAAAAAACAAAAACAAAACCCAAACGGCAAAACCCAGTAATCAATCAGAGAAAAATTATAAAGCTATTTAGACTCTATAAATTAAGTTATAGAGAATGCTGTCAGGTTGCAAAATGCTAATCAGCTCTTATTCAAGTCTATCATGACAGCCAATGTGTATGAAGCAGGAACACAATAATAGTTCAAGACTGTCCTTCCTCCTGAGTCTTTTTTTTTTTTTTAAACCATTGCTTATACCTTGATTCCAAACTACTTAAGCAGGCTAATACTTGATGCTTTGGGAACAAACAACTAGACCATTACTTCCCAATTATGCCTCCTGGTAATAATCTGCTAGGGCCTTTCTGTTCAAAGGGCGGTCCTTTCACTAGTAGCTTCGGTGTCCTCTGAGGGGTTGCTAGACATGACTTTCAGATATGACCTCATATCTACGGAGTTAGAATCTGCATTTTAACAAGTCTCCCAAGTGATTAGTTTTATATTAAAGTTTGAGAAATGCTGACCTAGGACATGTGTTCAAAATAATGATTGGCAGGCCCTCTCCCATAGATCCCTCTAACACACAAGAGGGTTTGTACAAATCCATATTTTTAGCATCAGTGACTTTTTAAAAATCATATATCAAATTTTAAAAGCAACGAACTAGTCCAATCAGGAACAGAATATTTTAAATGATAACCTAACAAGTTTACTTTTCCTTACATAGTTCCAGATGTTCTGTAGGTGGAAGGGAAGAAAAATGGAACAAATATCTGTTATGAAACTCTTGGGTCCACATTGATCATCTGCAGTAGGGGTGTTCCATATTTCTGTGAAGTAAACCAGGGCTTTTTTTTTTTTTAACCTTTTAGTTCTTTCGGATGGAAATATTGTAACACTGAATTTTTATGCTTCCTTACTTTGGCAACATAATTCATTTTTTGAGGATGATTTCGGTTTGATGTGTATATTTGTGTAACGGTGTTATAAAACAGCATCCTGGGGCATCTCAGTTATGTATTGATGGCTGCATGGATAAGGGCTGATCCACACAGTTGGTTAGAAAGCATATTATATGTATAGGGTGTGTGGGTTTGTGTATATAATTTTATGTGCACATATATTAAATGTGTGCATATATATTCATAAAAATTCCCATGTACACTTTGGCGTTTGTGTGTGTGAATTTATGTCAACACAAAACATTTCTAAAGTGATGTTTTATCCAAAGCCTTGGAGGAAGGAAGGGATTTAAAGCTACCTTTTCCTCTTTCAGATTTAATTTTTTTTTAAGATTTTATTTATTTATTTGACAGAAACACAGCTAGAGAGGGAACAAAAACAAAGGGAGAGAGAGAGGGAGAAGCAGGCTTCCCACCGAGCAGGGAGCTCGATGCAGGGCTCAATCCCAGGACTCTGACAGACTTAACAACTGAACCACCAGGTACCCCCAAATTTTAAAATTAATTTAAAGCTATAATGAGACATTTATTTAGCTAGACCTGTTGCCAAAATAACAAAGGGTAGATCTGAATCAAATATGTGATGAATTTTCTTCTAGTACTTGCCACAGAGAGAATAACATGTTTCAGAGCAATTCAGTGGCATCAAGGTGAATAGAGAAGTTCTGGTGAATCAAGGCCCTTTGTGGGAAGGATGTTCAGAACTGAAAAGCAGTTAGCACAGAGAATATACTAGAAGGTTTGTTCATCTAAAAATAATGACCTGACAAACAGACTATGTGCTGAGAATGAACCTCTTTAAGCTCCGCTACAAAGGCTTTATGGAAATACGGCCAAATGGTGACTGTAAACAAGACTCCCTTACCAGCTCCGTGAAAATTTTGTATTCTCCACCCCATGGTTGTCATGTTGCCAGGGGAGGCCTCTGTGTGATGTTAGGAGTGTTCTGTTGGATATTATGGTTTTGAATACGGATGATGTAGGGCTTTTTGGGAAGAATGCCTCAAACTTTCCTATTTTCCATAAATGTTTCCTCTTTTATCCACATGCAGCATTATTTGTCTGTATAATACATCCCTGGCTTATTCATAAACATGTTTTTAGTATTATGTAACTGTCATTTATATATTAATCTTAATACTCTTTTGAATGAGGTTCATATGGTTTAAATCCCTTACATACTACTTATGAAGTATTAAGTGCTCAATACACTTTACTAGATAAAATGAGATGGAGATACACCATTTGGTAGGTTAAAATTCATTCCACAACTGTTTCTTTAGTATCACCATATAATGTGAGCTGACTTAAGGTAATGTAAGTCAGGGATAGGATATAAGGTAAATGTTATCCCTTCTCTTAAAAAGCTTATTTTAATGTTGGGATGGGCACATAGGTAAAGCAGAGATAATTATTCTGATGGAATGAGAGGACATAATGGCAACTGAGCTAGAACTGAGACTGAGGGAAGGTTTTCAGAGGAAGTGCATGTGGCCGTAGGCTCCAGGACAGTAGGAGTTAGAATAGAAGGTGGTGGGGATAGAGTCCTAGGCAGGTCTCCTGCATTAGAACATGGCAAGTTTAAAAGCCCAAAAGTTCAAGGTGTGTGTTCTTGAGTAAGAAAGCCTGACATTTGTAGTGCTCTTCAAATGTTGCTAGGCACTTTCTCATGCATTGTCTAGCTTATTACTCCCAAAAAACTCAGCTGACATGGTCAATAGGGATGAAGTAAGTTCTTGACTCAGAATTACAAATGAACCTAAACATCCTTGTGTGCTGAGCTCACATTCCATAATATTGCTAATTTATGCATTCTAATATATTGTCACTTAATGCCTATAAACTTTGATATCATCCTCAGAGTTTGGGGAAATCTAGTTCCTTGTTTGGCAGCCTATTTTATCTGAGAAAACAGCTCTTTCTATACGATAAATATACATATATTTATATTATAAAAATACATAATATATTTTATATTATAAATATATAATGTACTCTATATTATAAAACATATACATTTATATTATAAAAACATACTACACTATAAAATATAGATCATAAAAATATGTAATACACTTTATATTATAAAACAGTAATTTATATTATAAGATATAAAATATTGATATTCTAAAAATATATAAAATATATTTTATATTATAAAAATCATATATAAGAAAGACTTCTAGGGCTTTGAAGACATTCAAACCTCAGGGAGATACCTGGATAGGTTAATTAACTCAGAATCGACAGTAATTATAATATGATAAAAAGGATGCTTTATTGGGCCATAAATCTCACAAAAAGTACAGATTTAATGGATGTCAGGAAAGAGCAGTGTTAGCAATTATTTAAGGAAGGACTCTACCTTAATTATAATTTTAAAGAACTCTCACAGAGTTTTATTTAGCAAATGATTTTGAGCTTTCTCTTCAGTATTTTTTAATCATATTGGCATTTAATCTATAAACAAGATAAACCTAAACTTTAAATAGAAAACTTTAATCCTCATGCTTAACAAAAATAATAGCTTAAGGCAATGCAGCTTACTGGAAAATACACAGGCTTAGAAACCTTTCTACTTACTTGTTACAAGGTAATTACGTTCTTTTAGTCTCAGTTTCTATATCTGTAACAAAGATATAGAAAAATTTTAAGGCTGTTGCAAAGATTAAGTAAAAAATAACCATTTTATATATTCACTTTATATTTATAGAAATTCTGGTTACTGGGGTGCCTGGGTGACTCAGTTGGTTGAGCAGCTGCCTTCGGCTCAGGTCATGATCCCGGAGACCCCGGATCGAGTCCCACATCAGGCTCCCTGCTTGGCGGGAAGCCTGCTTCTCCCTCTCTCGCTCCCCCTGCTTGTGTTCCCCCTCTGGCTGTGTTTCTCTCTGTCAAATAAATAAAATCTTTAAAAAAAAAAAAAAAGAAAAGAAACTCTAGTTACTGAATAATAATTTTTTGAAATTAATTCTTCCTGATTGGCCCTCTTTCTCCTTAAATACTAAAGAAAAATGAGGCTATTACCATAAAGGAATTTTGGGAAGTGTAAATTTATTTTGATGTATGCAGAACATGGCCTTGGAAATGGAAGGTGGTGAAAATGATGAGGTGAATGAATTCATCATTAGTAGAAGGGCAGACTAAAGATGCAGAAGCTTCAAGTATTCCTTTGGAAAGAATGATGTGTATATAAGGAGATTTGTCACCTATTTTGTTAAGAAAAATCACCAAAAACTTGGAAATAAAACAAAAGGAGGATGACATATGTTCTGTATGTTGTATCTGAGCATTGTTTAATAAATCTGCCCAACAACTCATGGAATGGGAGGAGATATTTGCAAATGACACTATAGACAAAGGGCTGATATCCAAGATCTATAAAGAACTCCTCAAACTTGACACCCAAAAAACAGATAGTCACGTCAAGAAATGGGCAGAAGACGTGAACAGACACTTCTCCAAAGAAAATATACAAATGTCTAACAGACACATGAAAAAAATGTTCATCATCATTAGCCATCAGGGAAATTCAAATCAAAACCACACTGAGATACCACCTTACACCAGTTATAATGGCCAAACTTAACAGGACAGGAAACAACAAGTGTTGGAGAGGCTGTGGAGAAAGGGGAACCCTCTTACCCTGTTGGTGGGAATGTAAGCTGGTGCAGCCACTTTGGCAAACAGTGTGGAGATTCCTTAAAAAATTAAAAATAGAGCTACCCTATGATCCTGCAATTTCACTACTGGGCATTTACTCCAAAGATACAGATGTAGTGAAAAGAAGGGCCCTGTGTACCCCAATGTTCATTGCAGCAATGGGCACAATTGCCCAGCTGTGGGAAGAGCCAAGATGCCCTTCAACAGATGAATGGATAAAGAAGATGTGGTCCTTATATATAATGTAATATTACACAGCCGTTAGAATGGATGAATACCCAACTTTTTTTTATTGTTAAATTTTTTTTCCAGTATTGCAAGATTCATTCCCCATTCCCCACACCCAGTGCAATAGGTGCCCTCAGTACCCACCACCAGGCTCTCCCATTCCCCCACCCCCTCGCTCCAAGTCCCTCAGTTTGTTTCTGTGTCCAGAGTCTCTGTTGTTTCATTTCTCTCCCTGGATTACCCTACTTCCCATTTACTTTCCTTCTCCTACTGTCCTCTAGGTTACCCCTTATGCACCGCAAGTAAGTGAAACCATGTGATACTTGACTTGCTCTACTTGGCTTATTTCACTCAGCATAATCTCTTCCAGTCCAGTCCATATTGCTACAAAATTTGGATTATTCATCCTTTCTGATGGAGGCATAGTATTCCATTGTATATATGTACCACATCTTCTGTATTCATTCATCTGTTGAAGGGCATCTTGGCTCTTTCCACAGTTTGGCGATTGTGGCCATTGCTGCGATGAACATTGGGGTGCATATGGCCCTTCTTTTTACTACATCTGTATCTTTGGGGTAAATGCCCAGTAGTGCAATTGCAGGACCATAGGGTAGCTCTATTTTTAATTTTTTAAGGAATCTCCACACTGTTTGCCAAAGCGGCTGCACCAGCTTACATTCCCACCAACAGTGTAAGAAGGTTCCCCTTTCTCCGCAGCCTCTCCAACACTTGCTGTTTCCCGTATTGTTAATTTTGGCCATTCTGACCAGTGTAAGGTGGTATCTCAGTGTGGTTTTGACTTGAATTTCCCTGATAGCTAGTGACGCTGAACATTTTTTCATGTGTCTGTTAGCCATTTGTATATCTTCTATAAAAAGTGCCTCTTCATGTCTCTTGCCCATTTTTTGATGTGTTCATCTTCTTTTTGGGTGTTGAGTTTGAGTAGTTCTTTATAGATCTTGGATACCAGCCCTTTGTCTGTAGTGTCGTTTGCAAATATCTTCTCCCATTCTCTGGGTTTCCTCTGTTTTGTTGAATGTTTCCTTTGCTGTACAGAAGCTTTTCATTTGATGAAGTCCCAGAAGTGCATTTTTGCTTTTGTCTCCTTTGCCTTTGGAGACGTGTCTTGAAAGAAGTTGCTGTGGCCGATGTCAAAGAGGTTACTGCCTATGTTCTCTTCCAGGATTTTGATAATACCCAACTTTTGTATCAACATGGAAGGGAGTGGAGGAGATTATGCTGAGTGAAATAAGTCAAGCAGAGAAAGTCAATTATCATATGATTTCACTTACTTGTGGAGCATAAAGAGTAACATGGAAGACATAGGAAAAGGAAAAGAAAAGTGAATCAAGGTAAATTGGAGGGGGAGATGAAGCATGAGAGACTGTGGACTCTGAGAAACAAACTGAGGGTTCTGGAAGAGAGGGGAAGGGAGATGGGTGAGCCTAGTGGTGGGTATTAAGGAGGGCACCTATTGTTTGGAGCACTGGGAGTGAGGCAGAAACAATCTTGGAGCTCTGAAAAAATAAAATATAAACAACAACAACAAAAAAACAAATCTGCCCAAGAACTATTTAATTTTCTAGGATAATGTAACTTTTTTTTACCATTTGATTATGGCTGGCCAAGACTGTGAAGTTAGATTTTCATCTAGATCTTTATTTCCTAGAGAGGCAAAAGACTTCTGGTGCCAGTGCAAATGAATAGGCAACCGTAGTGGTTACAGTTTTATTATTCTGTAGAACATTAAACTGTCCTTTCTTTAACTGAGCAAAACTATTTCAGCAGGTTTTCTCTGAGAGACTGTATAACTCAGTTTCTCAAATGGTCTTTGAAGCACCTTTACCATCCTGCTGGACCCCTCCGTTGTGAAATAAGTAAATATTTGACATAGATGTTCTACTTTTGTAGAATGGCTCTTACTTTTTTGAAAATTAAGCTTCACAGTTTTAAGGAAAATAGTTGTGGGTTTCCTAAGACAGTGTAGGAAAGAGAAAAGAACCTATTTAAATGTTTGGCTGTTAAACACTCTTTCCTTCATGAACAGAGTGAGTAAAGGCATGGAGCATTATTTTATTTGCAGAATTCTTTGGCCCTGTATACCTAGCAGAAGGATGAAATAACATTTTCTATAGAAAGGAAACAGTAACAAATTGCACAGCTACTAAATAGATAGAGGAGTAAAAAAATAGGTAAATGTGGCCATATGAATTGTTTAAAATAACATATATTCTAGTTATTATATATAAGGGGATGCCCTCTGGATATTTGCATTTTTTTTTATTTGTCCATTTGTTTTTCTTTGCTCTCTATAGGGAGGGGCCAGAAAGTTAGTATTGAGAAGAGACAGGGGATTCTAGATGGTAGAGAGTCTTGGAAGCTTTTAGAATGTCTATTATTAGCAAGTGGCCAGGAAGTCGATTTTCAGGAAGGCACAGTTACCTGATTCATGGATATATAAAATCTGAAGGGAGAGAAGTTCCAGAGGAGATTGGGAGAGGGAAGGTATGCATTGTCTCAGGGTCTAGATTTATGACTTTGTGATTACTTAACTCACTTTGACCAAGAATTTGGCAGCTGAGTTTGGGATGATACATGGAAGACCACCCAGCATGGTGGACCTGTGTGAATGGTGTTGTGTCAGAGCCCATGGGTCTAACAGGAACTTAAGAATCAAAGCTCCACTTGTTCCTGCCTCCATTTTTCAGACCAAACACTACTGTGGGTGGTATGCCCCCTTGTGGTTGCCCTGGGAGATACATACTAAGGCCTCTAAATGCCCTTGTTTGAGTGAGAATCTGGGGTGGAGAACTGGTTCTTTGGTCAGGCTTACTACAATAAGAACCCAGGAGATGATATTGGGAATAATGAGGAGGTTAGAGAAATGAATTCATTTGTATTGAATGTTGAATTCATTCTGTTAGGAGATCAGAATACAGGGAGTGAATGGAAACTTTTAAGAAAACCAAAAAATTTGTTCAAAAGATAAATGAATGGTAAAGAAATGAATCAAAAGTATAAGTGTATGTGTTTGGATTTTTAGATTTCCAAGTAAAATGATACCTGGAAAAGACTGTTCCCCTGATGTAAGGATAGGTTTCATATGTATGACAATAATTTATTAACATTAATTCACATTAAAGGAGAAACAGAGTCTTCATATTTAACTTTAAAATCACATGAAAATATTAACGCTTGTATTAGTTTCCTAATACTACAAATCACCACAAATTTGGTGGCTTAAAATAATGCAAATTTGTTTAATACCTTATGGTGCTGGAGACTGGAAATCTGAAGTAGGTCTCACTAAGCTAGAATTTCAGAAGAGCTGAATTCCTTTTATTTTTTTTTTCAAAGATTTCATTTATTTATTTGACAGAGAGAAACACAGCTAGAGAGGGAACACAAGCAGAGGGACTGAGAGGGGGGAGAAGCAAGCTTCCCGCCGAGCAGAAAGCCCAATGTGGGGCTTGATCCTGGGTCTCCAGGATCATGACCTGAGCTGAAGGCAGTCACTTAACCAACTGAGCCACCCAGACGCCCCAAGCTGAATTCCTTTTAGAGGCTCTAGTGGGAAAAAAATCTGTTTCCTTGTGGCCCACTTGAATAATCCAGGATTATCTCACTATGTTAAGGTCAGCTGATGAGCAACCTTGAGAATTCATCTGCACCCTCAATTCTCCTTGACCAGGTAACAATACTTAAGAGCATATTTATAGATTCTCAGGATTAAAATATCTTGGAGTGGGGAGTAAGTAGTATTCTTCTTACCACAGCTCATAAAAACAAGGAAGCAAGATGAAATAAGAGAAATAGGAAATAAGTCTTACTGGATCATAAGATATAAAAACTTCTAATTTGACTGATCTCACTGAATGTCTTATTCATGTATTATAAATGTTTATAAAGCCTAATTGTAAAACATTTATACTGATGGGAAATTTCAAGCCAGGTTCATTATGGTTTGATGTTGTTTATAAGTTAATTTTGGACAAATACTTAACCAGCTTTTTTCTAGATAAAAATAGTTGTCCTTTCAGTGATTATAAAATAATACCGTCTCTTTATAAAAAAGACAAAAAGATGAGAGAAGTATATAAAGAAAAAAGTGTTTTAAAAAAGTGTAATGCATTGATGGTTTTGTCATACAGAGAAAACTGCATTCTGGAATATCCTTCAGGTATTTTGCTAAACCTAGAAACATATGGCAGTATGTTTAGATAAATGGGGTTCCCTTTAATCAATGATGATACAGCTTTGCATCATGGTCTTTAACTGCTTTTCAGAATTCTTTTTATGATGTACCATTATTTAAATGATCTCATTATTAGACATTTCACATAACTCCCATTTTCCTTTTAAAAAAAAATACTGCAATTAAATATAAAAAATATTGTTGACATTTTGTACCTACTTCTTTCATATATTTTCTGTTGATTGCCTTAGGCTAAATTCTGCTAGTAGATTGAATGGTATCAGTTATCAATTTAAATTAGTTCTTCATTCTCAAGGACATGAAGAAAACTACTAACAAGCTTGGAGAACAGAGATCTTAGAACTGGGTAATTTAAAGTAAACTGTATTGAAGAAGAGTAAGAATGACTTTTATATAAAAAGTTTGATTGCTTATTATGGTATGTGGTTACATTGTATTCTAGTACAAATTGATTTTATTAGTTGTTTAAAGCTCCTTTTCATTATTTCATTGGGATTTTATGGATCCTAACACTAACAGGCAGTGAGATCCTTACATAGGAAGTAAAAATGAACCACAGAAGGTGATTCCTTCTATTTTGAAGAAGAGGAGGTAGGCAAATAGCTAAGGACCAGGTAGAGCCTCAGGTCATTTAGTTTACCCCTCTGGGCCTTGTTTATCTAAAGGTAGGGCTGAAAAATGATTGAGTTCCATCTGGCTCTGACATTCTCCCAGTATTTAGTGCTTAGCACTGTATAAAATGACGTTTTGATGTTGAATTTTACTGGCTCACTTTATTTATGTATCTTCTTTACTTCCAAAAAAGTTTGTAGCAACTTATAATGAAAACTTGAATATAATAAGGCCAAGAATAGCTATGTAATAAAAGTCAAGTTGTTCAAACTCTGCATCAATTTTGTTGGTAGAAGCAGACTCTGGACAACCGCACTACACAGCTGTCAAGTAGATTGTATAAAATCGTGTATATAAAATTGCCTGTCCCGCTCATGGTCCACAGTTCCCATCCCCATCTTCTCAAATAAAAGAGAAAAAGCAGGGAAATACTGCAGTAAAACTCTGGTTGAAGAACATTGCTCCAAAACAGGCCCCGGCTTCTTACCATCTAGAGCAAAGTGAGAAATGTGGGGGTAGCTGAAGCTGACCCTGGCTGGAAGCAAACTGGAAAAAGGGACAGATAATCTTTCTGACCATGAATTCTGAGTAGATCTAATTTCAAGAGTCTTTATAAATGGCCTTAACCTACTGCATATCTATAATAAGAATAACATAAAAATGTTCTTCTAAATAAAATGTTGATTACAGATTTTATTTTATTTTAAAGATTTTATTTATTTGACAGAAAGAAACACAGCCAGAGAGGGAACACAAGCAGGGGGATTGAGAGAGGGAGAAGCAGGCTTCCCGCCGAGCAGGGAGCCCGATGTGGGACTCGATCCTGGGTCTCCAGGATCATGACCTGAGCCGAAGGCAGTCGTTTAACCAACTGAGCCACCCAGGTACCCCTGATTGCAGATTTTAAAATGCCAAATTAAGGATGCCTAGGGTGGCTCAGGTCATGATCCCTGTGTTCTGGGATCAAGCCCCATATCAGTCTCCTTGCTCAGCAGGGAGCCTGCTTCTCCCTCTGCCTGCTGCTCCCCCTGCTTATGCTCTCTTTCTCGGACAAATAAAATAAATACAATCTTAAAAAAAAAATCAGATTCAAAATTAGAATAGAAAACTATTAGAAGTACATTTATCTAATATTTTTTTAAAGATTTTATTTATTTATTTGACAGAGAGAAACACAGCTAGAGAGAAAACACAAGCGGGGGGGGGCGGGGGGGGAGTTGAGGAAGAAGCAAGCTTCCTGCCCAGCGGGGAGCCCCATGTGGGGCAATCCCAGGACTCCAGGATCATGGCCTAAGCTGAAAGCAGTCGCTTAACACCTGAGCCACCCAGGAGCCCCTATTTATCTTAATATTTTGAAGCAACCTATAACCAGTAAGTCCTGAAAAATTTCCTAGACATCTGGCATTAATGTAAAACATTTAAAGGTAAATTATTATAATTGAAGAACTTTAAGCACATCAGTCTCTGACCTACTAATTTAGCTTTTAAAGATCTAGTCAAACCAAATACAAAACACAAGATAGTTTAAAACATTAAACTTTTACAGCAGCATCATTTTTAGCAGGTAAATATTAGACATGGTGGAAGCAAACTGAAAGTTTAATAAAAGGTAGCAGGTATTGGGGGCACCTGGGTGGCTTAGTTAAGCATCTGCCTTCAGCTCGGGTTATGATCCCAAGATCCTGGGATCGAGTCCTGCATCAGGCTTCTTGCTCAGCAGGGAGCCTGCTTCCTCCTCTGCCTACTACTCCTCCTGCTTGTGCACTAACTCTCTGACTAATAAAATAAATAAATTCTTTTTTAAAAAAAAGGCAATGGATAAACACTGATATACATGCTGGGCAAAAGTTTTTTTTTTTTTTTGAATTTTAATTGTGGTAAAATATAATAACAAAATTGGCCACATTAACCATTCTTAAGTGTACTGTTAAATGATGTTAAGTACACTCACATTTTTGCTCATCCAATCCCCAGAACTCTTGTCTTTTGGCAAGACTGAAACTGTACCTATTAAACAATTCCCCATTTCTTCTTCACCCTCCTCCCATTTCCTGATAACTACCATTCTACTCTCTAGCTTCATGAATTTGCCTATTCTAGGTACTTTATGTAAGTGGAATCATACCATATTTGTTTATGTTTTTGTTTTATTTTTTCGGGTATTTTGTTTTTGTTTTTGTTTTTGCTTGGGTGACTGGCTTATTCACTTAACATAATGTCCTCAAAGTTTATCCACATCGTAATATGTGATTTTTTTTCCTTTTTAAGTCTAAATAGTATTCCATTTTATGTATATACTACATTTTATTGATTCAGTCATCCATTGATGAATACTTTGGTTACTTCTACTTTTTGGCTTTTGAGAATAATGCTGATTTAAATACAGGCACACAAATATCTCTTCAAGACTCTGCCTTTAGTTATTTTGGGTATACACTCAGAAATGGAGTTCCAGAAATGTATGGTAATTCTTTTATTTAATTTTTAAAGAAACTGTCACATTGTTTGCCATAGTAGCTCTACCATTTTACATTTCCAGGCACAGTGCACGAGGCTTTCAGTTTCTCTGTTCTCACCATCACTAATTATTTCCTCTTTTTTTTTTTTTAATAGCCATCCTACTTTGGGTGATGAGTTACCTCATTATGATTTCAATTTGCATTTCCCTCATAATTAGTGATGTTGAGCATCTTTTCATGTTCTTAATGATGACGTGTATATCTTCTTTGGATTAATCTCTGTTTAAGTCGTTGGCCCACTTTTTTTTTTTTTAAGATTTTATTTATTTATTTGACAGAGAGAAACACAGCTAGAGAGGGAACACAAGCAAGGGGAATGAGAGAGGAAGAAGCAGGCTTCCCGCAGAGCAGGGAGCCCACTGTGGGGCTCCATCCTGGGTCTCCAGGATCATGACCTGAGCCGGAGGCAATCCCTTAACCAACTGAGCCACTCAGGCACCCCCTTGGCCCACTTTTTAATTGAATGTTTTTGTTGTGGTAGGTATTCTTAGTGATTTACAGATGTATGATTTGCACATAATTTTGCAAATACTTATCAGCTATATGATTTTCACGTATTTTCTCCCATTTTGTAGGTTGCCTTTTCACTTTCTTGTCTTTCAATGCATAGAAGTTTTGAATTTTGATGTAGCCCAGTTTATCTACTTTTACATGTGTTATCTGACATGATTTATATATACATTACAGTGATGGTTATGAAGAATATATAACTCAGTACAATCATATTACCTGAAAAACCAGGATAGAAATTGTATATAGGAAATCTCTAAAAAAAGAATAAGTGCCCCTAAATAGTTTTAATGGTGGTTATATACTCTTTCCTTATTTCTGGTAGACATTATGTGACATGCACTTTACATTCTAAAAGCCTGTTTCACACCATATAAATATAGTAATTGATCACAAAACAACAATAATATTTTAAGGAACGTATTACCAATATGCTACCAATTATTTAAATTATAAGGCACATTACATTTATGATTCTGGTACTTCTGTTTGCCCAAGTCATTTGTAGTTTCTTAAAATACTAGAAAGGGGTGCCTGGGTGGGTCAGTTGTAGGGGTTAAAACCTCTGCCTTCAACTCAGATCATGATCCCGGGGTCTTGGGATCGAGGCCCATGTCGGGCTCTCTGCTCAGCAGTGAGCCTGTTTCCTCTGCTCTCTCTGCCTGCCTTTCTGCCTACTTGTGATCTCTCTCTGTCAAATAAATAAAATCTTTAAAAAAAATTTTTTAAATACTAGAAAGTTTTTATTAGAGATGACTTTATTTTCCTACTTTCTTTGTAGTGGACAAGCATTGTTATGTTGAGAAACCACTGCATTCAAATTTCACCTCATAAACTTACTTTTGCCCAATTTGTTTAGTGTTTATTATGATTATAAAAGTGGTTAAGTTAAAGTATATATTGATGGAGCTTCTAGTAAGGAAAAATAGGTATTATGCAGAGGAAATACATAAACAGATAATGTCAGAGATCAAAGGTTCTATGAATGAAATAAAACAGAAATTGTGACTGAGACAGAGGAAGAGCTGTTCCCTTGAACATTGACATTGTTTATTTCACATGCATTTATAACTAGGAACCCCCTAGAATGTTTTACCTTAGTTATAGTTTTCAAACATAGTTCTTTTGTATCTCCAATTATTCCATGCTTTTACATTTCAGTAAAACTTAAATACTAAACTTTTTGAATCCAATGATTCAAACGTTGAAAGAAACTTTTAATTCCAGGATACATGGGACATTTGTCACGATTGCACTGATAGTTGCTAATATGAAATTCAAAGTCTTTAAAATCCTGACCCAGTTCAGGGCAGAGTTTCTTCCAAATTCCTTTATGATAGACCTCTGAGCTGTGATGCTGGGCCCACCAGTTCTCTTGTTCAGGAGACATGTGAAAACAAGGTAGTGTCAGGATCACCAAATCTGTTGGAATTGTCTTATTCATGAATGTTAATTCATCAGATTTTAGAAAGAGTAAAGAGTAAACTTTTCTCATTCAATGAATCATCACAACAGCCTTCTTATTAGTGCTTGTCTTGGCCTGGAACTCTTTACTGGCTTCAAGTTTCTTTCCCAGGAGGAGGTGCTCACTGTGGAATGGGACAATTTAATTTCACTGGGATTTCTTTTTCTTCCTTGATTCATGTTGATTCAAGTAACTAGGCATTTTACAGATAAAAGATTTCACTGACTTATTTTAAATTTGTAATTTTAAGGGTCATGCATTGTGTTAGTCATTGAAAGTATAATTAAGTACAAAAGAAATTCAAATATGGAAGAAAATCCACAAAAATAAAAGTAAATTATGAAATAAGTATCTTCACTGTATATACATGGCTGTAGATGAGCTTTCTATGCCCCTAGTATGAAATATGTCCCTCAGTGGAAATCTTTCAGCAATGGTAAATGTGAGATATGTTTAGTAACTGAAATTTTAAGTTAAAAAAATTATAAACATAAAAATCACAAATCAAGCTGTAGATTCTTGGCTTTAAAATTTTTTTTTCACATATAACAAAGTATAATCTTCAATTTCTAAGAGAAAGAGTGATAACTTGGGACACCTGGGTGGCTCAGATGATTAGGTGCCTGCCTTCAGCTCAGGTCATGATCTCCAGGTCCTAGGATCCAGCCCCATGTCGGGCTACTGGCTCAGTGGGGAGTTTGCTTCTCCCTGTCCCTCTCCCTCTCCCCCGCTTGTGCTCTGTCTCTCTCTCAAATGAATAAATAAAATATTTTTTAAAAAAAATTAAAATATCTCTGTATAACATATATTTAAAAAACAGAAGAGTGATATCTCTTGGTTCTTTTCCCTACATTCACTCTACAATATGTCTTCTTAAAGAAAATACAAACTCATTAAAAAGTAAATGCAGTATAGGAACAAGTATGGAGGATGCAGAATTTGAATGAAATACCCTGAATTATATGGAAGTAGATTAAAAACATTACTAAGAAAACTAGGAACAGGGAGAAGGGTGTGGTTCTATTTGGTCTTTTTCAATTTTAATGTAAGTAATTGATGTCTTACTCCCCTTGAAAGGAAAAAATAAAAGTATTAAGTCTTTGTTGTAAAACTAAGCTAAGTTAAAAAAAAAAACAAAACTAAACGATTAGCATATTAGAATTGATAGAAACCACAGAACTCATGTCCAATTTTTTCATCTCATAGATGGGCTCAGCCATAAAGGGACTTACCCATGATTACACAAAACCAACTTGACGTCCAGCTGCCTACTCTTAGAGACTGTGGGCTCATTTTCCAGCTGTAGGAGAAAGTTCAGCTTGGGTGGGAAGGGCTCCCCCTCTTCCATGTTTCAGCCCTTATGGGGGAGGGCTGTGTCTGTGGTATGACTATTGTCTCTTTACTGCCTGTGGGGGAGGGTGTGTGATCTGCCCCTCCCAAGCCACCAGAAACTTTGATGGAGGTATGGTGAATGGGGATGAAAGCCTCTCCGGGCTTTCCCTACCTAGAATGTGGATGAAAGCCTCTCCGGGCTTTCCCTACCTAGAATCCAGAAAGCCACTTATCCTGTGGGCCGGGGCACTATGTCCTTTGTGTGCTTATCCAAGACATATGGTTTCATTTAACCCTCCTCCCGGTAATCATATCTCTGTATCTCTTATCTGTATTCCTTGATCCCTCTGCCTCAATGGTCTCAACTTCTGTGAGTTTAAGCAATCACTCTGTACCCTGCAGTAACAATACTAATCCTGTCTCTAGGGCGAGTGCAAAAGCAGTTAAAGATTTAACTGCACCACCCAACTTCCTCACTTGGGAATAATAAAAGACTGGGACCCTTGATAGTCGAGAGAGAGAGAGAGAGAGAGAGAGAGAGAGAGAGAGAGAGAGAGAGAGAGAGACACAAAGGCAGAGGCAGGCAGAGAGCCTGCGAGGAAACAGCAAGAGAGCCTGCAAGGAGAGAGCAAGAAGCAAAGAGAGACAGAAGAAGAGAGAGAAGTAGAGCAAGAGGGCCAAAGCCGGAGCCAGAGAGCTAGAGCTAGAAAGCCAAAGCTAGAAAGCCAGAGCGTGAGCCTGAGCCTGCTTCATAGGTCTCTCCTGACTGACCTCAGGTCTGTCAGCTTGCATCAGATTTCCGCATCCGTGTCGTTATTTTGCCCGCCAGACATCCTGTGGTTTGGGACCCACATCTCTGCTGAGGCTGGTCCCCGGCAGCAACAACTGCCTCTATAGAAGCAAGCTATTTCCATTTGTGCCTAATGTCCTTTATTTTAACATAAAATGAATGATACTTGGAACTCTTGTGTATTTTGGTTTTATATTCTGCTCCCCTTAGTATATGCAAGTTAGAATCATTCCCAAGGCATCTGAAACTCTCCATTCTATCACAAACAGAAAAGCTGAGAGGCAACTTAAATCTGTTTTTTTTTTTTTTTCTCCTTGTTCCTTTATGAGCAACTTAACCCACTCTGGGTCACTTGTCATGTTTATTTAGCTGAGGTTGTCTTTCTGAGCTGACTGAGACCAAAAAAATGGTTGATTGAAAAGTCAATGCACATGAGTTCACCACTCTGCAATCAACAGGATGATCAAAAGTGCTGAAGTGTTTTTCCCAGGTTCAGATTGCAGTGCATTCTGCCTGCATGCGTGATTCTCAGCATTTGTACTTTAAATATTATTGGGCCTAAAAGGCCACATAAACATTACCTAAACCCTGATTGCCACTGAATTGGAGGCAAACCAGCATGTCTAAAGATTTTAGAGTTAGCTTTGACATTTTTGTGGCTTGGGAGATTTGTGGAAGGTTTATGAGTGTCAGTAAAATGTAGAGTCTTGCTGAAAATCTCCCTGAATGAATGAATACACATATGTATGGGCGTATGTATAGCCTTCCATGTTCCACTATAGCTAAATGACCAAAACAGTACTTTGAGAAGATAGGTGAAACACGGATACCTTGTAAGTTACAGTGAAAATCCAGGAGAAGATGTAACTTATTTTCTCCTCTTTTCTGACCTTTTAGTTGGAATTTGTTTGGTTGAGATGGTTGGCTTGGGCAAGGACTTGTTTCCTTAGGCTACGGTACAATAAAACTCATCTAGTCTTCACCAACACCAACAAGATCACCCCTGCACCATACAACAAATCACTGTGCAATGTGCAAAATTACAATAGTTCAGTGACCTATTCCTACTAAACTGTATATACACACATACACACACACACACACACACACACAGTCAACTAACAAGCAGTGTTTTTGAACACCTGCTTACAGGCATTGGGCATATACACTGTTGATTGTGATAATCATGGTCCCAGCCCTCCTAGATCTCAGAAGATATAAACTAATAAAATGATTTTAAGTATTAATAACTCTTAATTAGTGTAGTCCAGAAAATGACACCAAGGAGAAGGTATTTGAGTCTGCAGGTCCTAAGCAGCCATCATGTCAAAATCTGGAAAAAGTCTATCCAGGCAGATTAAATAAAAAGAGAAAAGGCTCTAAAATAGGAAAAAGCTTGAAGTGTTTGAGAGACATAACGGCAGCCAGAGTGGTGGAACTGTTGGAAGCAAGGAAGTTGGTGGAATAAAATGAGGTTGGAGAGGCTTGGGTAGAGTTGGGCTATGGAGAGTGTTGTAGGGGATTCATATTAGGACACCACTGGATGGGGAGGCTGTCACCATTGGGGACCAGCCTCAGCAGAGTTATGGGTCCTGAACCACGGGATGTCTGGTGGGCGAAATAATGACACGGATACGGAGATCTGATGCAAGCTGACAGACCTGAGGTCAGTCAGGAGAGACCTATGAAGCAGGCTCAGGCTCACGCTCTGGCTTTCTAGCTTTGGCTTTCTAACTCTAGCTCTCTAGCTCTGGCTTTGGCCCTCTTGCTTTGCTTCTGTCTCTCTTTGCAGGCCCCCTTGCTCTTTCCTCACAGGCTCTCTGCCTGCCTCTGGCTTTGTCTCAGTCTCTCTTGCTGTTTGCTGGCTCTCTTGCTGCTTCTGCCTTTGTCTCAGTCTCTCTCAACTGTCAAGGGTCCCAGTCTTTTATTATTCCCAAGTGAGAAGTTGGGTGGTGCAGTTAAATTTTTAACTGCTTTTGCACCCACCCTAGAGACAGGATTAGTATTGTTACTGCAGGGTACAGAGTGATTGCTTAAACTCACAGAAGTTGAGACCATTGAGGCAGAGGGATCAAGGAATACAGATAAGAGATACAGAGATATGATTACCGGAAGGAGGGTTAAATGGAACTATATGTCTAAGTTAAGCACACAAAGGACATATTGCCCTGACCCACAGGGTATGTAGCTTTCCAGATTATAGGTGGGGGAAATCCCAGAGGGGCTTTCATTCACATTCATGGGTACCTCCATCAAAGTTTCCGATGGCTTGGGCATGGCGGGAGGGGTGGATCACGAACCGTCCCTGACAGGAGGCTAAGTAGGGAGATTGAGATTGTATTGGTGTGTTGAACTGTAAGGAACAGATTATTATTATTTTAGGCATGATTGATTATAAAAGGGATGAGAATGAGTGTTTCATGAGGGCAGAGATTTGTATCCATTTTATTCACCACTACATCCCACCCCAGAATGATACTTCAAATATAATAGGTGCTCTATAAATACGTTGAATATACAGATAGGGTATGTGTGTGTGCATACATTCCTACGATTGTTAATTATTTTTGCCATAGAGTTCCTCCATCTGCATATTAATTTTCTCTCTAGAAAAATAGCTTTATTGGAAGTTTAATTTTGCACAAGAAAATTGATAATTTGTTCATCTGCACATTTTATAACTACAAACTGGGCATCCCTGAAATTTCATGTAAGAACCTATGCGTTTTGTATTCTTCAAACTGCTATACATTATATTTTATGCATTTCTTTTTTGTAAAACAAAACTGTGCACTAAGTGATTTTTCCTTTACAAAACCTCGATTTTCTTTTGTCTTCTAGTTAATTTAATACCTTTGCCACTAAAAACATCTTTATCTGTTCCTTACACATTCACCTCTAACTTATTTGTTCATTTTCTTTTTTATTGTTTTACTTGATTTTGTATCAGGATGTTTAAATTGTGCATCTTTACTTTGTCTCACCTCTGAAGGCATATTTTAGATTTCTAGAGAGAGCTATTTCTTCCTTTATATGATTAACAAAGATGCTTACTGCTCGAACAGCAAGTTGTTAGCTTGCCTGGAGCTATGACTACACATCTAATGGTGAAACTTAAACATTTATAGATATGTTACTTCTAAACACATGCCTTACTGTCTTCCCTGCAAGTATTTCAATAGTTTGAATGGTTTCGGTAGCTTTTCTGTTGACCTCATTATCTACAATTTCTTCTTACCCAAATTTAACCTTCAGTAATGTCCCAATTGCCTAAAACACTTTTTGTGTGTGTGTGTGTGTGTGTTTTAAGATTTTATTTATTTGACAGAGAGAAACACAGCCAGAGAGGGAACACAAGCAGGGGGAGTGAGAGAGGGAGAAGCAGGCCTCCTGCCGAGCAGGGAGCCCGATGTGGGGCTTGATTCCGGGTCTCCGGGATCATGACCTGAGCTGAAGGCAGTCACTTAACCAACTGAGCCACCCAGGCGCCCCAAAACACTGGTTTGTTAATGTCATTTGCTCACTTCAAGCAGGATCCAGAAAAGGTTTTTTATCTACCGAATAAATTCTAATTATAATAATGTACAATTTGAGGTCTTTTACATTTGACACTACCTACCATATTATTGGTAATTGATAACTTACTTGATCCTTACCACCCACCCTACCACCTAGAGTTAGACTGTCCTTGACTGCGTCTTCATTCACTGAACCCACCATGCCTTGTTCCTTGCCATAAATCTCATTTCCCTGGCTTGCTCATTTCCTTGAAACCCTACTCCCACTTCCATTGTCTCTTGAATGCCATTCCTAAACTTTTTGGTACAAATTGGTGCTTACAGAACTTTTCTTCTGTTGCTATTTTTTTAATTCTCCTGTCATATATAATTGACAGTTCTTGCATACATAATTGACAATTCTTGCAATAATGCATTTAGAGTATGGCTTAAGATTTGTCCCACACAACCTTTTCTTTGAGAAATTGTATTAAGCTTTGTGGACACAAATAAAACTTGATATAAACATCACACATAACCACTGTATTGAGAAATATATATGGTAAAGAATTTTGGATATTAAACAGTAAGAAATGTAATAATAAGAAAATACTAGCCCAGGAAGCAGTATATTGGTGTATCTGTATGTACTGAAGGAGCAAAAGTCGTGATGCCTCCCGGGAGACATAGTCAAGGCCAGGAATATCAGTAGCATAATATGTAAAATGATTAAATTGGCCTACGAAAACAAGAATTTTAGATAGGATTAAAACAAGGTATATAAACTTACTAAGATTGGTGCCTGAAAGCTGAGACTAGAGAAATTTTGAAAATAAAAGCTTGAAATGTAAAGCAGGTAAGAACCAAAAATATTAAAGAGTTGAAGAGGAACATCATTTTATGTTAAAAGAAATAGTCTGCTTAGAATATATTAACTCCCAAGATTTTCTGCATTTAACAACCTAGGCAGGATTTATGAGACATAAAATGAAAATAATTATACTTCAGGAAAATTCACAGCTTTTTGAGAAATGTATAGATAAAAAATACAAAGTCAGGCAACAATATTTGGAAATATTGGAAACACAGGATTAATAATACATGTACACAAAATCTTTTATCTAACAAATAGAGTTTATATATTCTTTTCTAATACTTAGTAAACCAATATACGCTTATTTATCATAAGGCCATAAATGAATCTCAGCAAATTTCAAAAAGTATTATGTAGATGATATTCTCTGACTGACATTATTATAGTAAATATTCATAGCTATAATAGACATAAGTAGAAACTCTTGGAAGTCTTCAATAGTTTATAGACACATAAAAAGTTGATGAGATTAGGGGCACCTGGGTGGCTCAGCTGGTTAAGCAACTGCCTTCAGCTCAGGTCATAATCCTGGAGTCCCAGGATTGAGCCCTGGATCAGGTTCCCTGCTTGGTGGGAAACCTGCTTCTCCCTCTCTAACTCTCCCTGCTTGTGATCCCTCAGCTGTGTTTCTCTCTGTCAAATAAATAAAATCTTTAAAAAACAAAAAAAAAGTTCATGAGATTAAAATGCTGGAGAACCAGTAATGTATTTAAACTTCAATGCCTTTTCCTTCCTTCTTCCCCTTTCTTCCCCCTTCCCTACCCATTCCTACATAAGAAGAAAATTCATCAAGTTTCAGTAAGTTTCACAGGTTTATTTTATAAGACTAAACAGTGTTTGCAAAATATATTCTATTTTTTAAGTTGGTTAAACTATCTTAATATCAAATTCTGACAAGGTTGTAAAGCAAAGGAGTATTTAAGACAACTCACTTATGAATATAGCTGCCAGCTGTTTAAATGAAACATAATAATTAAAATCTAGCATTGTATAAAATAAACATCAGATATTGTTTATCCCATAATTACAGGGATGATACACATGAAACATTAATGTAATCTATTGATTATTAAGGAAATGCATATCACTTAAGGAAAAAAGCATTTGGTATAATCCAAAAATATACTTATTTAAAACCTCTTACCAAACTAGCATTAGAAGGCAGTTTCCGAGGGTGCCTGGGTGGCTCATTCATTAAGCATCTGCCTTCGGTTCAGGTCATGATTCCAGAGTCCTGGGATCGAGCCCTACTTTGGGCTCCCTGCTCAGTGGAAAGCCTACTTACCCTCTCCCACTCCCCCTGCTTGTGTTCCTGCTCTCACGATCTCTCTCTGTGTCAAATAAATAAATAAAATCTTCAAAAACAATTTTTTTAAAAGGCAGTTTCCTTAATCTTGTACATGTTACGGATTTATCAACATCGAAGCAGTCTAAGTTTAGAAGCAACCAATGAGAATCAGAAATAATACAGCGTGATTGATATCACCTCCACTGTTCTTCAGTCTTGGTAAACAGCCCATACAATAAGAAAAAAATATTTAAAAGAAGAGATAAAATAATTACTTATAAGTAAAAAAATCTGTGACATAATCCACAAAATTTACTAGCCAAATTTATAAATTAATCTGAACTTTAAGTCTCTTCTTCATGACCCTTGACAAAAATACCTTTAAAATTTAATGGAGGATGGATGGAAGTTCCAGTAATAGTTGAGATAGAGAAATAGTTGAGATGGAGAAATAGTAACTCCAGTAATAGTTGAGATGGGGAAAAACCAGAAAAGTCCTTCCATAATGAAGCCATTTTTGCTATTGTTGTGGTTAAAATAAAGTGATTAAAGTAGTGCAGTATTAGTGCCGACATTGACAAGATCAACAGAACATATATAGAAACTCAAAACAAGGACTTAGTAAAATGGTATTGGAAAGTGGCTGGCTGTCATTTGAAAATAAGGTTAGGTCACTATTTAGCATCATAAAAATATTGTGATAATTTTGAAGACGACTCCCAAATTTTCAAAGACAATATAGGAAAACATTCTTATGATATGAAGGTAGAAAGGATTTGTTAAGAAAACATAAGAAGTACATAGAAGAAAATATTGATAAATCTGACCAATTTAATATTGAAAATACCACAAAGTTAAATATTAATTTATAGACTGAAGCAGATTTGTGCAACATGTTTATCAGAGGAGCTCAATATTAAGAATGTATAAAGAATGTGCATAACCCAATAACTAGAAGATTAACAACTCAAAAGTGGGCAAAAGTTAAAGCAGGGAAAAGGACCCAAATGGTATTTAGACACAAGAGACATTCACCCTCACTAGTAACAGGAATGTCAACTAATAAAAACAGTGAGATAGTTTCCTGTTCAATAAATATAAAACCATTCAAATTCATCATATATGTAGCAAGTTCCAAGAGTTTTGTCTACTATGCAAATAATTTTTTATATTTGGTAAGTTGTTTTTTTTTTCCCCATGTGAATTAATAAGAAGAAAAGTAAAATGGACAATGCGTGGCTGATGGCTGTGGGAG
Source organism: Spilogale gracilis (assembly GCA_004023965.1). Lineage (NCBI taxonomy): Eukaryota > Metazoa > Chordata > Mammalia > Carnivora > Mephitidae > Spilogale > Spilogale gracilis. The sequence goes on along the minus strand of PITA01005443.1, from coordinate 23,043 downwards.
ACTGAAGAATGGCCAGCGGGAGATGTCCATGGACATCCCTGGAGCCTGTGACTTGACTGGCTACATGGGAAAAGGAACTTAGCAGGTGTAACCAAATTCAAGATCTTAAGTTGGAGTGATTATCCTGGACTTCCCAGGTGGGTCCAATACAACGGCAAGCCTCCTTACAAAAGGGAGACAGGAGGATGGGGGACAGAGAGAGAGGATGCTGTGAAGATGGTAGCACAGGGAGAAAAGGCAGTGTGATGTAGAACCATGAGCAAAGAAATGAGGGGCAACCTCTGGAAGCTGGTTAAATGGCAAGAACAGTTTTTTTTCTAGAGCCTCTAAAGGAATGCAACTGATTTTAGCCTACCGAGACTGATGTTAGACTTCTGGCTTTCAGAACTGCAAGATTATATATTTGTATTACTTTAAATCACTAAATTTATGGTAACTAGTTACAGCAGCAGTATGAAACTAATACAGTGACCTGTGTCGAGTATGGCATTTTGCTTCCACTCTTTAGTGAAATATTATCAGAAAGTCCTTGATCCATCGGAATGTTCCGTCTAGTTCCTTTGACCCCAGCCTCTCTCTCAGCTTCACCCAGGCAATTCTTCCCTGGAGAAGGGTCAGGTTACTAAGAGAAACACTGAGTTTCTCAGGTAAAAGCATCTCAACATATGTTACTTAGTTATTCCCCAGTGACTCATCCCATGAAGCCTGTTTACATGGTACACATTCTTGGGCCGTCATGAGAATTGATCAAGATGTAAACCTGCCCTTGGAGAGCTTAGAGACAAGCTCTTCTCATGGGGGCAGGAAATAACCATGGTCGAGAGTACAAATGGAATTGATGGTAGATAGGAAAGAAGACTTACCTAAGTTTATTCAACTTGATGTTATTTTTGTCAGGTTAATTATCTAGATAACTAGATAATGTTTAGAAATTGCCCCGATATTGACAGCCGCCTTAACCTGAGTCCCCCCAGCCTGGGCTTTGTGAGTCTAGCCCGTGCATCTGTTCAGGGAGAAGGGAGAGAGGCAGGTTTGGGTTCCAGCTCAGTCAGTGACAGGTTTCAGCCTGTCCTTGTGTAGCTGTTGATCTGGGAGGGGACCGAAAGTGCCGGAGAGCCTGAGAATGAATGGCTGCAATTTTCAGTGTTCTTGCTAGCAGACACCGTGTTCCTGTAAGTTGCAGGAGCCAGGTCAGCCCAATACAACTGACTTATTTTTAATGTCTTCTTGTGTGTGTGTGTGTGTGTGTGTGTGTGTGTGTGTGTGTACGCCTTTATCTGTGGAAAGTAGTGCATTTGTGTTCAGATATAGATGTTCTCATGTAATCGAATGTGTTAGCCACATAACAGGAACCAAAGAGATCATTGAAAAGAGGACAGCCCCCCATAGTGGACCACAGGTGGGACGTGTGTCGAGCAGTAACTGCCAAAGAGAAAGAAAAAGGCACAATTATGGTAAAATACTGTGTTATCAACCTGGGTATACCTTGTGTCTTTTCTAGGCATACTGGGCATGCTAGATTGCTCTAGAATTTGTGAAAGAGTAGATTTGAGTTGGATTTTGGGAGCCTGAGGTATGCCTGATAAGATTATAGTCAGCTATAAACAATGTCCATTTAAAATGTGGTTCAAGGGGCGCCTGGGTGGCTCAGTTGGTTGAGCGACTGCCTTCGGCTCAGTTCATGATCCCGGAGACCCAGGATTGAGTCCCACATTGGGCTTCCTGCTCGGCGGGAAGTCTGCTTCTCCCTCTCTCAGTCCCTCTGCTTGTGTTCCCTCTCTGGCTGTGTTTCTCTCTGTCACATAAATAAAATCTTAAAAAAAAAAATGTGGTTCAAGAAAATGTGACTAAAATTCCAAGTGAAAGTTCACGGTGTGAAAGATAGACTTTTAATTTATTTGAATCTCCTGGCTTGTTTTTAAAGGTAAGTGGTCAATTGTTTTTCTTGTTTTCCTAAAGTAATCAGAGTCTGGGGGTTCAAAGAGAGAATATCTTTGGTAGGTGAAGGCTATTATAGTCAGAAAAAGAAATGTCATTTTGCTGTTCTCCACGTCAGGTGCAGAAGTGCCGGCTCATGGTAAAACAAAGCATTCTTGGAAACCCATAACTTTTGTATTCCTAGTATTTATCTTGGCATGTATTTACTTTCTTACATCCTTACAATCACCTTTGCTAGGTACGTAAGAAAACTCAGTCTTAAAGAAGCCAAGAGATTTGCCCAAGGTCACAAAGCAGGCAAATAGCAGAAGTAACTTCTTGAGCTATTTTTTTGGAGCAGCTCATACATTTTTTTAAAGATAACTCCACAGAACTTAGTTACACAGTATTTCCAAGAAATAATTAGAATTTATACATTACTGATTTGCATGAACTTGCCTGTCTGATGAGAGTATTTAATAATTTTCCTTTAGATATATTTGTCACATATTCACAATCTTAATTCATTAGGATGCAGTGACCTAAATATATTGATTGTTCTTTTTTTGCATATGGCTTTTGATATTCTTTTGTGTATTACTGCTGTTGTACTTTTTTAAGCCACAAGTTGTTAGCAGTTTAGGCTCCTTATTACTGTTGGGTTTTGCTAAGCATCAGATAATAACCCAAAGATTAAAAAACCTTACTTTAAAAAAATTCAAGCCTTTATTATGCGTTTTCCAACACATACTTTTCAGTAGCAGTGGTATACTCAAATGACAGGGGGAGCTCAGTGTGTTTTGCTTTCATTATTTTTCTCTGTGTTTATAATTACACCAAGCTCCAATATATTTTAATAACTTTTTAAAAAAGCCATTGCAAAAGCACAAAAAATAGAATGGCAGAGATTTGCAGCATAATAGAATTAATTTTAGTGTCCTTTTCATGTGGCTCATAACAGTTGTCAGGTTTAATCACAGCTATCCATCCCTAAGGAGCTATTTGGTTTGCAACAGTTTTAGATATGAAAGCTCTTTGACCTGAATGCTTGGCATCCTGGAGTGGAGAAAAATGAAGGAAATGAGGGTTGTAAGTAAAAATAGTATTGTCATATTTTTAAAATAAAAAAAAGCATACATTGTGAAATCACTAAAAAGCATATTCATAAAAATTTTAAGCTGTGTGTGAGTGTGTGTGTGTGTGTGTGTGTGTGTGTGTTGCGGGGAAGGAAGTCGTTTTGTTGCTCATTTTTCCCTTGAACAGGTGTGAAGAACATGCTTTGCCAGCAGGAGCCTGGGTGATTCATTAATTTCTTCTCACTTCATGCAACGGAGCTTTCTCTCACACCTGATGTGCTTACACTCTGACCCACTCTGGCCTTATCTAAGGCCAGGGAAGCCACCTTCAAAATAGCAAAAGAGGGAATTATGTATAGCCCGCACCCTCCTCCTCCTCCCTGGGTTATGTGGTCTCCAGCACTTTATGCATTTAAAGGGGCAGGACACATTGCAAAATAAAGAATTTGTATCCAAACAAAACTCCATTTGAATCCCAGGTCAACCACTGGTAGTTTTGTTAAATTGCAGACGTTCGTTAACTGCTGGAACCATTAGTTGTTTCATCTGAAAAATGTAATTAGCGGTCTCTGTCTTGCAGGATGGTTTGGGAATGTGAAATCATGACCTACACAGTGTATGGCACACAGAAGGCTTTTGATATGTGGAAGCTGTTTGTAGAGATGTTACTGTCTTCGACTTCTCCATTAAATTCCAGTCAGTCTGGATTGTGAATGTCCTTTTATGTAAGGTGGAACTAACAGGGTCCAGCTTGCTTGGGAATATTGTTTCAAAAAGAGAAGCAGTATGTTTCGAGTAGGTTCCACATGAGAAAACAAATTACCAAAGATTTATCTTCTAAATTGAAGTATAATTTACATAGAATAAATTGCACAAATCTTATGTATAACAGCTTAGTAAATATTTACATATAAATGTACATGTGTCATCACTACCCAGATCAAAATAGAGAACATTTTTTGTACCCTGGGAAGATCCTTCCTGCCTCTTTGCAGTCAGTGTCCTTCACTGTGCTCAGAGATAATCACTAACCTGACTTTTATAACTACAGATTAATTTTGTCTGTTCTTGAACATCATATGAAGAGAATCATACAGTAGGTCTTTTTTGGTCTGACTTTTTTTGCTCAATATAATGTTTTTGAGATTCAGCTGTATATTAGTAATTCATTTCTTTCTCCTCTAAATAGATATTTGAGTTGTTTTCAGCTCCTGACTATTATGAAAAAAATATATCAATCTTTTATAAGTATTTTTGAGGACATAGACTCATTATTTTTGACTATATACATAGAATTGGAATTGCTAGGTAATAAAGGAAGCATATGCTTAAAATAGTTAGAAAATGCCAAGTGTTTTCCGAAGTGATGGTTTCACCTTTTATTCTCACCAGAAGTATATGCAAGTTCTAATGCCCCACATTCTCACCAAAACTTGCAGTCAGTCTTTCTAATTTTTCCCTGTTTAAAAATTTTGTTATGGCTTCTTATTGAGTGTATCTCCCTGAATACCCACCAAGTCGAATATATTTTCATATGCTAGTCATTCAGATTTCTTTTGTGAATTGCCTACTAATAGAACCAAAGAATTACTGACCAATTGCACTTTTGGACAGTCCTGGTGTGTTGACAATAGATAAGTATTTTTCTTGAAAGTAATCAGGGTTTTTTTTTTGGTTTTTTTTCTTTTTGTTTTTGTTTCATTTGTTTTAAAGATTTATTTGACAGAGAGAAACACAGCTAGAGAGGGAACGCAAGCAGGGGGAGTGAAAGAGGGAGAAGCAGGCTTCCTGCCAAGGAGAGAGCCCAATGTGGGGCTTGATCTTATGACTCCTGGATCATGACTTGAGCTGAAGGCAGATGCTTAACGACTGACCATCCAGGCACCCTGGAAGTAATCAGGTTTTAAAAATATTAAACCAACACAAATATACTTTCATTTTCTAGACCAAGGCTTATTAGTTGTAAAGACCTACGTCTTCCTTTAAAAAGAATACACAGCGGTCTCCTTCAGTTGGTTCCCAAAAGATCCTGTAATAAGATGTTCCTACTGCTCACAGCCTGGTGGAGCATAGCCATCACTGGGGAATGCTTCCTGCTAGCCTCTGTTTTGTGCCTGGGGCTGGATGACGTGATTAGGCATTTTCAGGGAAGACAGCTCAGAAGGGAGCTGTCTGACAGCTTCCCTTGCATCTTGTGCTCCACTGAGGTGTTCAGAGGCCCTCAGGGTGACATCTGGTGAAAAGGGTGCTTTAAGCAGAAAGCGTCTGGATGGCTGTTATTTGGTGGCTGTTATTGAAAACGCACTTTGGGAAGCAGAATGTCATAAGCAGAAATGAACGCATGGCACATAGAATTACAGGATTTTGAAGTTAGAAGGGGCCCTAGAGATGACCTAGCCTAAACATCTCATTTTCTGAATGAGGAAATTGAGGCTTAGTGAGATACTGGACTGTCTGGAGTTTGTGATGCAGTCAATGGAGAAGATAGATTTTTTTTTAAATTTTAACTTTATTTAATTATTAATAATTTTATTAGAGCACAGCAAGGAGAGCAGCAGGGCGAGGGAGAAGCAGGCTTGTCCAGCAGGGAGTCCAATGTGGGGCTTGATCTCAGGATCCTGGGGTCATGACCTGAGCTGAAGGTAGACACTTAACAACTGAGCCACCCAGATGCCCTAGGAGCTAGATTTTTTTTATAGTCTTTATAAGAATTAGATTATCTGGTGACTAAAATTAAATTGAATGCAAGGACTTAGGGGTACACTTTGCTTCATTTAAGAGGTCCTGATAACTCTTATTACTGCTATTTATTATACATCCCTGAGCTCCTTCTATTGGGAATCTGTTATTCTTCTGTTTCCCACCACATGCATAAAGTCTTGCATGGGGTCTGGGCCGCTTTTCCTAGGAAGGAAACTGTAAAAAGCAGGCAGCACGTTTTAGCTGCAGCAAGTGGACTTGAAGAGTAAGCCACAGAATTATGGCTAAAGAAAAAGTTCAGGATCAAGCTGAACAAGTTTCTCTCAAATTCTATAAAAGTCAAGAGCCTTGATGTAAATTTCAGTGTATTGAGCAGGTAATGGAAATTTTAACAAAATGTGACCCCTTATGATCTCATATAACAGTAAGCCTCGAGGCAGGGACTTTTCAGGTTGGTTAACTTAGTGGATCAGTGACATCAACAAGGACCCAGACATCTGCCATCATTCCATATGAAATCCTCAGTCGACTGATTTGCCCTGTGGTAGATGGGGAGATGTGCTACTCAGGTCCTTCTTCAAGAAAGCATTTGCTACTACGGGGCATTTATCCCAAAGATATAGATGTAGTGAAAAGAAGGGCCATATGTACACCAATGTTCATTGCAGCAATGGCCACAATCACCAAACTGTGGAAAGAGCCAAGGTGCCCTTCAACAGATGAATGGATAAAGAAGATGTGTGGTACATATATACAATGGAATACTGCACCTCCATCAGAAAGGATGAATATCCAACTTTTGTAGCAACATGGACTGGATTGGAAGAGATTATGCTGAGTGAAATAAGCCAAGTAGAGAAAGTCAAGTATCACATGGTTTCACTTACTTACGGTGCATAAGGGGTAATGTAGAGGACAGTAGAAGAAGGAAAGTAAATGGGAAGTAGGGTAATTCAGGGAGAGAAATGAAACACGAGAGACTTTGGACCCAGAAACAAACTGAGGGACTTGGAGGGAGGGGGGTGGGGGGATGGGAGAGCCTGGTGGTGGGTACTGAGGGCACCTATTGCATAGAGCACTGGGTGTGGGGAATAGGCAATGAATCTTGGAACACTGAAAAATTAAAATTAAAATTTAAAAAAAAAGTGTTTGTTATGAGGAGACCTTCACAAACTGCCTGCGGTCAGCTGTCCACTCCTTCAGTAACCTATGCCTCAGGTAAAGAGAGCTGTCCCATTCTTTAGATAACTGAGTAAAATGAGGGTATAAGGAAATAGCAATTTCAGCCTAAAGCAGGAAAACTTTTTTCTTTTAAGATGTATCTATTTGACCGAGAGAGAGAGCGAATACAGGCAGGGTAGTGGGCATAAAGAGAAGCAGGCTTCCCTCTGAGCATTGACCCTGATGTGGAGTTCGATCCCAGGACCCTGGAATCATGACCTGAGCCAAAGGCAGACACCTAACAACTGAGCCACCCAGGCACCCCTTAAGCAGGAAAACTTGTATGGGTAATATTGGTCTAGAGCTCCTCATGTGGTTGGCTGGAGCTTTGTTGGGACTGCATCACAGTTCACGTCTCCCTTGCCCTAATTCTACTTCTTCCCACTTTTCTTTCCACTTTCTTCCACAGGTGTTGATCCCTATCAAACATATTGTACTTTAATCTCTTGGTGTGTATGTGTGTGTGTGCATAAAGTGTTTACTTATTCTAAATTATTTTCTTAGGCTAGGGCCTCAGATGTATATGTACTGGGTTATGGAGTATGCCATTTTAGAGACTTGATTTTACAGCTTACTGAGATACAATTGATAGACAAAAATTATACTTAATGTATACATTTTGATGAATTTGGACAAATATACTCATGATATCATCACCATGATATATTCATCACTGGCAATAGATTCCCTGTGTCTCTTTGCTTTTTGTGTGTTTGTGGTTAGATCACTTAATGTGAGATGCACCCTCTTAAATATTTAAGTGCATACCAACATTAACTACAGACCCTATGTTATACAGATCTCCAGAATTTATTCATCTCTTATTACCATAGCTTTAATACCATTGAACGGTAACACCCGATTTTGTCCTCTCCCTGTCCCCTAGAAACCACTGTTTCATTATCTGCTTCTCTAAGTCTGGCTGTTTCAAATATTTCATAAATGTGGACTCATGCAGGATTTATCTAACTGTAAATGACTTATTTCACATAGCATCTGGTCTTCCGGGATCAGTCATATTGTCACAAATGGTAGGATTTCCCCCTTTTCAAGGTTAAGTAATATCCTAACCTCTGTCTTAATGTCTGCTTCTAGCATGTCCAGTTCACCATAGCTTCTAATACTGGGGCTCCTTCTAATTCTGGGGCTCCAGACGGCAGAAGCTGGTAGAAAGGTAGAAAAGAACATACCTGTCTTGAATCCCATTTGAAGAGTGTGGAAATCCATTCTGGAACCACTCAGCAGCTTTTGTCTCATTTTTATTGGTTGTCATTGTGTCACACACCAATGCCAAAATCAATCACTTAGGAAGGTGAATGAGATCATCGTTATTGGCTTAGACCAGTCAAGACCTACCCCTTGTGACTTGGGTTGTGGCCCAGCTTCTCATTAGGAACATGACTATACTGAAGACAGTGAATAAAATGTCAGCTTGGAAGAAGAAAGGGAGTATAGGTAGGAGGGAAGAGGATAGGCAATAAGGCTTGCCTTGGTTTACAATCAAAAGTGGCTGGGAATGTCAGCGCCAAGAAAGGCAAAGGGAAAAGCAGTTTTACTGGAACATGCACATGACATGGCCTTAAAAGAAGGACACAAAATAATTTGGACAATGATTACTTGCTGAATCAGTGAGAACAGGTTTTATGATTTATTGGTCCATTTTGGGTAGTGGCCTTAAATCTGCCTTTCTAAATTGTTCTTCCACCATAAAACCACATATATGATACTTTAATGGATATGTGTACATTTTAATAAAACCACATCAAAGTTTTTAAGAAATAAGGCATATCCCTATAGATATTTTCCCCTTTGTTCAGGCATTTATAAAATATATTCTAAAAGCAAATGAATCACAAAGTTATTTATTTCAGGGTTTCAAAATAGAAGTTTACATGAGAAAATAAATATGGCTATAATTAAAGATGAACTACTGAATTTTAATTTCTTTTGATAAAATGTGACGTTTTTCACAGATAACATTAATAAAACATGTATGTCTATAAAACAGTAAGAAAAATTTTCTTAGTTAAAATATAAATATATTGAATTTACAGTTTACTTGAATTTAGATTTTAATACAATTAATATGAATAATGTAAATAATATCACATGCAGCATTAATTTATCTGCTTTTTGACCTGATATATAAAATCATTTTGTCTTTACAGAGCTATCCTAGCCTTATTCTTCCTGAAAAGCAATGTGAACATACATGCACGAATCACCCTGCTTTCATCTATTTCTGCCTCTTTTCCTTACTAGCTTTTTATCCATGGATAAAATGAAAATCAGAAATACAAAGTTACAGCTAAGATGTACAGTGAGAATTTGCAAATAAACTACTGTAAGGTGTGCCTGTGGAATTCTGTCCCTAAAATGGATGAATAAGACAAAATGTGCAATTGCAGCTGGTGGCTGCTATAACTCTACCTTTTCTCTACCCGTTCAGAAAGCATACTAAGATGCAAATGTGTCAGAATGGTAATATTCCAAGACTGATCTTGATTCAGTACTGATTTATGTAAATACCATTCTTCACAAATGTTTTACTTTGACTGCTACTGATTACAAAGTATTAGTGACCTACCTCTCAATATATACTTGGGGGTTGAGAATGAAGTCATACATAGAACACAGAATAGTTTATTTAACTCTAGGGTACCTCTTCTTTTAGTTTTTTTGTTTAATTGAGATGAAATTCTCGTAAGATAAAAGGAGCCATTTTAAATGTCACAATAAAAAGTGACATTAGTGCATTCAAAATGTTGTGGAACTACTGTCTTTATTAGGTTCTGAATCAGTTTCACCATCCCAGAGTTTTAGTATGCTTCTAATTCCTTATGCTAAATTTTACATAGCTCTTGTATTAGATAATGGAAGGACAGTAGGTAGAGACCACCTAGGAATGACGCTTCAGTAGAAAATGAATATATCCATCTTCTAGGAAAGTGTGAATTTGGAAAAGGCCATGCCATTGTTCCATTTGTTTGGCAAATTGATAAAACATTGATCAGTCATGCATTCATTTACTTTGGGTATTCAGACAACTGAAATGAATGTCACAGTACACACGTGCACACACAGACATGCCTTCAGACATGTGTACTGATGCTAAAATGTGGAGCTATTTGTTCTAATCATGGGAGTAGCAAGTAGCTGGATAGATGGAAATTTTTATACAGGCTTAAAATACAGATCATTTTATTTTGTTGTGCTATAACATTTCAAAGATGGCTTTTCCATAGGTTAAGTTGCCAATCATTGATCCAGAATGACTGCTCAGGTATCTCCATAGCATCAACCATCTGTCAGTGGATCCAGCTGTTGAGATATTAGGATGATGGTTGTTGAAAGACAGAAAGGATCTGTTGTGACTAACTGTTCATCTCCTTTTCTTCTCTGGCAGATATTCTCATAAAGGGGTTAGAGCTATTATGAGTAAACTGCAGATGTTCAGTGGAGGAAAAACTCTCTGCTCCGTGTTTTTCTACTTAGGTTGCATTCTTATTTATTTATAGTATGAATTTATTTGCAGCCCTGATATCCATTAATTTCCACTGCTATCCTTCTTGTCTTATATTTGCTGAAAATCCTTGTAGTAAACCAAAGAAGTATTTGTGAAAACCTATTTTCAGATACTCTTTGTGGATAATGAAAGGAAAGTGTTATTGGATGGGAATCTTTACATTTAACCTGAATGCTAGAACTGTCATTGTATGAAAAATATTAATGAGAATAGAGGATGTTTTCAAATATTCAAAACATACTAATAACTAAGGAAACAACTTAAAAATTTGAGGAAATAAAATTTTTTAAAATAAAAAAACCCCAAACTTCTATAAAAGAAACGGAAGAAACAAAATGAAAAAAATACATAGGATGAGAATCAAGAATGTATAAAGTAAATTACACATGAATGTGGAAAACAAAAGCTACTCAACAGGAACTCACCTAAGAGGAATCTAACTACTCTAATAAACCCAAGAAACTCAAGACCACTAGCATACAAATGTATGCAAGTCAAATCCCAAATCAAATAATTAATACCATTTCAAACTGACAAAGTTGAAGACTCAAATACCAAATGTTGGAGAAGTAGGGAACTACTAACTCGTATTATGATATTATGGGTTGTAATATCAGTTGGTTATATTTAACCATCTCAGAAATCAATTTGGCATTATCAAATATAATTGAATGTTTATATCTTAAGTTATTATTCTCCTGGCTATAATTCAGGGAAACCTAATATAGATCACTAGGAAACACAAAATGTTGTACATTCCAGAATTATGAGCAGCATCAATATTTTAGAAAGAACTTAAATGTCATCCTTTTGAGTGATGATAGTATTCTGCTTTTAACAGTAGGGAAGATTAAACATTAAGAAAGACTTTGTGCTTAGATAAAGAAGATATTGAATACCATTAAAACATATGTATGAGGGAGGGGTTATCAGAAAGGAATGAAAGGAGAGAGGAAAAGGTAGTCCAAATAGTGAAATCATGACCATAATATTAATTGTTTAAACTTTTCAATTAAAAACAGTGACTAATGGCCACCTGGGTGGCTCAGTCAGTTAAGTGTCTGTCTTCAGCTCAGGTCATGACCCCAGGGTCCTTGGACCCTGTCTTGCATTGGGATCCCTGCTCAGTGGGGAGTTTGCTTCTCCCTCTCCCTCCATCCCTCCCCTCTGCTTATGTGGTCTCTCTCTCTCTCTCTCTCTCTCTCTCTCTCTCTCTCTCTCTCTCGTACTCTCTTTCTGAAATAAATGAATAAGAGCTTTAAGGAACAACAACAACAAGAACAAAAACCACAGTGATTACCAAATTGGATTTTAAAAAGTAGAGAGACAAAAATAGAGCATCCAAAAACCTAATTTTTATACTATTTGTAAGAACCACACTTTAAACATAAGACTATAGGAAGGTAGAAAATTAATTTGAAAACCAGAGGGTTTCTGGGGGTTAGTGTTGGCTGAATACCTTTTTGTATCCTCTTTCTACTTTCTGCAACTTAAATTTAAGGTACACATCTTAGAAACAGCAGGTATTTGTGTTTGGGTGGTCACCAAGTGTAGACAGACATTCCAGACACAGAAGCATTTCATAACATCTCCATCACTGGGAGGGTTTTATGCATAGATGTAATAATATAGTTTTAATATGCAAAAGAACATAATGAAATAATTTTAATATTAATGCATATCTCTCAGTAGCCATTAAAATAAGCCCATACAGATATCAAGAAGGATATATAACATTTGAACAATACAATCAGCAATTGATATACATAGGACACCACACCCAACAACTACAGAACACACATTCATTTCAAGTACATATTTGAACATTTATAAGTATTGGCTGTGGGTTTAGCCCAGAGAGCAAGTTGCAATGAGTTTCTTAAAATATTAGAGCATACCGGGGCGCCTGGGTGGCTCAGCGGTTAAGCCTCTGCCTCAGGTCATGATCCCGGAGTCCTGGGATCGAGCCCTGCATCGGGCTGCCTGCTTGGTGGGAAGCCTGCTTTTCCCTCTCTCACTCCCACTGCTTGTGTTCCCTCTCTGGCTGTGTTTCTCTCTGTCAAATAAATAAAATCTTAAAAAAAAATATTAGAGCATACAAACGATATTCTTTGATACTTGTGAAAATGAAAATCAAAATCAAAGTGACACTGGAAAATTTCCAAATAATCATTTCTAAATAACCCATAGGTCAAAGAGGCAGACAAAATGGAAATTAGAATGCATTTTGAAATAAATAATATATGATATGAAATCATGTGAGATATAAAGCATAAATATATATATTAGAAGTACCTGCTGGATGCTAATGTTCTAAGATCCAGCTTAAAAAATTAGCAAGAGAATAGCAGTTAAAATCCAAAACAAGAAAGGAAGAAAAAAGCATTAACCAGAAATTAATGAAATGGAGAACACAATAAAATCCATAAAACCCCAATTCACATTTTTGGAAAAGACAAACTACCTTGGAAAAACTTGGCAAGACTGATCAAGAATGAAGGCAAAAATAAATGATATTCTATAAATATGTGGATATATTTTGGACAAATTCTTAGAAAAACACAACTCACCAAAGGTGACATAAGAAGAAATAGGGAAATCTGAATTGTCCTATAGCAATTGAAAATTATTAAAATCCCTACAAAGAAAAATTTAGACTTAGATTGCTTCATTTGTGAATTTTTCCAAACATTTAAGGAAGAATTACCACAACTCTTTCAGAGAATGAAAGATGATGAAGCCACTTCCTAATTCATATTTTTTTTTTGAGGCCACCAGCGGATGGTCATGAAATTTCATGAAAGAAAAATTACAGTTAATCTTTCTCATCTACATAGATGGGAAAATCCTAAACAAAAATATTAACAATATAAATCTAGTGTGACATAACAAGGCTAATATATTGTGATCTATTTAATTTATACTAGGAATATAGCAGTGGTTTATTTGAAAATGAATTGATGTAATTCACATTTAAAGAAAAAGAAGACAAATTATATAATTTCAACAAATGTAGGAAAAGCATTTGATAATTCAACAGCCACTGATTGTTCAATAAAAATCTTACGACCAGAAGAATACATTCTTAATCTAATGACATCTTTAAAATTTTAGAGCAGTTACCGTACTTAATAGTAAAATTTTAAAGCTTCCTCCCTGATATTTGGAGTAAGACAATATTTAATATAATTCTTTTTAATGAATGTTGTACTAAATATCTTATTAAGCATAGTTCGCCATTAGAAATAAACAAAACTTGCAAGAACTAGAGTGGAAAAAGTGATAATGTTATTTGTAGAAAACATACTTCTGCATCTAGAGAGTCCAAAAGAATCTACAGATCAAATGTTATTAGATGAATTAAGTAAGGTTTCTGGATCCAGTAGAAAACCTTTGAAAAATCTATACTATTATGTACTGTCAACAAGCAACTGGAAAATTAAATTTTAAAAATATAATTTAAGGTCGTATTAAAACATCAAATATCTAAAAATCTAACAAAACATGTTTAAGAACTCTACACATAAACTACAATAATATAATTGAGAAAAATAAAGCAGGCAAGTAAATTGAGGAATATACCTTTTTTTTTTTTTAAGATTTTATTTATTTGACAGAGAGATCACAGGTAGGCAGAGAGGCAGGCAGAGAGAGAGGAGGAAGTAGGCTCCCTGCTGAGCAGAGAGCCTGAGGGCCTTGATCCCAGGACCCTGAGATCATGACCTGAGCTGAAGGCAGAGGCTTTAACCTTGTGCCACCCAGGTGCCCAAGGGAATATACCTTGTTCGTGATTTGAAACACTCCATATATGTTGTAAAGCTACCCATTCTTTTCCCAAAGTGTCTAAAGATAAAATGCAATGTTAACCAAAATTCAATAGTTTTTTTTTATAGAAATTTAACAAATTTGATCTTAATCTTTGTTGGGAAACTAAAGCACCAAGATAATCTTAAAAAGACAAAGTTGGCTGATATTTTTTCTACCGAACATCAAGTCTTACAACTAAACTACAGTAATTATGAACATGATATTGGCACAAATATAGATAAAAAGAACAATATCAAGGATTAGAAAGCACAGAAGCAGATTTTCACGATCATGGGTAATTTATTTATGGGAAAATGGGATTTTTGAACAGCATTTACTATAAAGTTAATGTAACTTCCAAATGAAAAAAAGGATATTGACTTAAAACATCATGCCCAAATACCTGTCTCCACATATATACAATTTTGAAGAAAATAAATACAGATTCAAAAATGTGTGATTCCATTCATATAAAATTTAAAAATTAGTTAGAAACCTATGACACCAGAGGTCAGAGTAGTGGTTGCCATGGTGAAGGAATGAGGAGTGGTGAGTGAAGATACATCCAAAAAGTGCTTCTGGGTGCTGATGGGGTTTAATTTCTGGAGGTTGGTGGTGGTTAGATGGGTATATTCGTTTTATGGAATGTCATTTAGCTATCTTTTTGATTAGCATTTTTTTTGGTATGCTATACCTCAAAAAAAGATTATTTCAAAATATGGTTAATTGAAGATAACATTTATCAACTATGTGTATCTGGTAGGTAGGTGTACGCTTTATTCCCTTTACTTTTCTCCATTTCTAAAATAATTCTTAATTTATAAATAATAAAGAAAAGTAAAGCAAAACCATTGATAAACAATCATTCTCTTGAAAGGATGGAGCCTTAGTATACAGATAGAATTTTTGTAGTATTCGTAATCAATTTATGAATGCAATGAGTTAATTTAAGAGTTAAGTCTCCATTTTCCTGTTCTGCCCACTGTCTCTCTCACCCTCTTGAAAATAGCCATCAAACTATTTTTTTAGTAAGTATATCTATATGTCAATATCTATATCTTTTTTCCCCCATTAAATGGTAGTCTTTGTGGAATGTTCATGCTCAGGACTTTCTGGAAAATAATTCTCTGAGGTAAGAAGAATCCAAGCATCTCAACTCATTTCTTCTTCCAGAAAGTCTTTATCAATAAGCTATGAATTGAAGGGCCACAGGAAAGTAATACTTAATGCTTTTTCTTAAGATCATAAAGGACTTATATATTTATTATGTGAAAAGATAATTATCTATATTCTCAGATAGTCTACCTGTCTTATATACTGATTTTGTAAAGAAACAAATAGCTAATTATAAAATATAGGACTATATGTAAATAGTTTCATAATGTGCTTTTTTTCACTTAACATAGCATGAACATTTTCATGTAATTATATATGATATCTTTAATCAGGTGTTGTAGGATCTTCAGAAATACAATGGATGCATAGAATATGAGGGAACAACATCCTTATAATGCAATTACTTACCTAATACTCATGAATATTTGCTTGCTTGGGTGGCAGAGTAGAGTGTTCAATGTTAAGCTGTGTATTTTTATTTTCCTTGTAAAACAGGCCCAACTCTGTAGCAAAGCTTGGATCTCTGCTCTGTTTTAAAGAAATACCCTGTAACCTCTGAAACAGAGAGTGAACCTAGTAAGTCCAGAGGGAGCAATGCTTTCTCTGATGAGGTTGCATGATGAGTGACCGTTGAGCAAGTCTCCATTCTTACTTTCCAGGGTTGCTGCCCCATTCCTGTTTCTGAAATTACCTTTGCCCCTCCTGTTTACTGAACTGAGAGTAGGTTTTTATTTCCCTTTCACATTTTATTTCCCCTCAGCACATAAAAGCATGATCAGAGTTACTCTAAGACTTACTTACATAGACTTGGGAAAACTAAGTTCACTTCTTTCCAAACCTAGTTATAGGAACAAACAATGTTCCACGGTCATATTTGGGCTGTCTTTTACTTAGTTTCCCTCTCTACAATTTCAGTTTAACTTTAGAAGTCCTTAGAAATGTTGATTACATTCTTTGTGCTTAGCTTGACAGAAGGGTGAATAAACTGGGTTATTAATACCACAGTATTTTATGGTTATAATAAACATGTTTAAATTGTAATTTTAAGCTAGCTTGTACATCAACCCAAAGATTGTAATGTGCTGCTTTAAAGTATATCATCTGCTTTCAATTAAAGCATAATTTGGAAGTCCCCTCTGGTAAATGTACAAATACCTACTTAGAGGACTATAACCAGAAAAAGTATTTGTAACTGAACTACAAAGAGAATTATCTATGGGCTTACACTCTCACCTTACTTTTTTCTTCTTGCTAGATTGAATCTATATGTACTTTAAATGAAATAATCATAAATTAAGTACATATAAAGAAACTTCTGACCCAATTCATAATAAACTACTAGAACATAATGGAATTTACCAATTAAATATTAAAAATGACATTTTAGTTTATAACATTCTTTGGAATAAATAATACTGTTTTACGGAAGTTCAAAATGATCTGAAATGCTGCTTTTCCCTTCTGGCAAAGATGAGATGTCTAAGTGAATTCTGGCAGTTGGTTTTAGGGACTTCAAAGCTTCATGTTATCTATGAAGCGCTTCATTATTAATGCAGTGATGTAGCTGGTAATGTTTAGTCTAATTAGATTTAAATAGCTTATTGTAGGAAGTTTTCATTTGAAGTTATTTTTACAGCCTCAGTGATAAGATCTTGAGTTCCTGAGTATTTTCCTAAGAATCTTGCCAGGAGACAAACATTGTTAGCTGAATAGTTGTATCTGATCATCAGTTGATGATGAGATAGATTAATCTAGTAACTTTATTCATAATAATGATCCTAATTTTTCCTGAATATTTAAACTTCAGAGAGATCTAGTTCATTTTAGTTGTTCAATCATAAGATGATAGGCTAGCCCTGTGAGGTTGGGATGGAGAGAAAGGGCTGCTAGTAAATACATCTACCGCTGTCTCTACAAGAAATCCCAATACTCTTGATCCTGCCCCACTGGAGCAAGACAAAACAGGGAATGCTGGAAAACCAGATGATTGGGATAGGATTGTGGTATTCCACAGCTTACAGTCATTCACAAGGAAAAATGAATGACATCTATCTATCTATCTATCTATCTATCTATCTATCATCTATCCATCCATCTATTCTACATGGAGTCTCACTGTGACCCAATCATTATTCTAAGTGCTTTGAAATATTAACTCATTGATGAGGAAGCAGCATTCATAGTGAGGTAAACTCTTTTGTATTTATGACTTAAAAGGACCGATGGTAACATAAAACAAAACCTAGCTATGGCCTCAACGTCATGAATTATGAAAGGCAGGCAGACATAGGAAGTTAGACCTCACAGAGATTCCCTTCAACCAGTCTTCACTGGGAGATGGAATTTCTGCTATGAGCATGGTACATTGTGTCTGTCAAAGAATTAAACAGTCTCAGGGAATAACTGATCAGGAACAATTAGGAAAGAAGAGTGAATGAACACAAATTTTGCTATTTTGCTCTATTGATTAAACCATTTTACAGGTGCGATGGAATTCACTGGTTATTTTGGAAAGTCCCTATGGTATTTAATAGAAGTCAACAGACTGTCCGTTGTTCACTTTTTAAAAGAATACAACCCAATTCCACAGATGCCCGTTTCGGTTGAATCAGTTAAGATTTCATTGTTACCAGCTTTTTTCTTTTCAACCTCTAATGTGTTTTTATTCCTCCCCCCAATTATCTCCCTTGATTTTTATATTCCAAACCACTGGAAGGGATAGATTCCCTTAAGCATTTTGAAATAGAGTGGAAATTACTTTACTGCAATGGCTAGCAATTATCTCAGAGACTAGGAGGCTGTCAGAGTCACTAGACCAAACCTGGAGTTATCTTAAGCACATCAATTCTTGGTTTAGAAGAAACAATCTGGTTTAGAAGAAACAATCTCTTTAACAGATGATTATAACAGTCATCACCAGAAAAATTATTTTTATGCATTCAGATGAGATTTTTAGAAGTAGTAGTATAAGTCTAAATGATTAAAATACTTTAAAAAGAATTTAAAAAAGAAAAATGAATCCAAAAGCAGAATTATCTTATGCACTCCAAAACTGGAAATCAATTTCTAGAATAGTGCTGTCCAATGGAACTTTCTGTGATGATGGAAATGTTCTGTTATCTCTACTGTCTATTATAGCCCCAGGCTACATGTGGCTGTTGAGCAATCGATAGGTGGCTAACAGGATTGAGGAAATTAATTTTTAAATTTTAATTTAAATGTAATTGAAGTGTAAATATGTGCCACATGAGCTAAGTAGTTACTGTACTAGGGAAGTTCTAATTCCTTTTCTAAAATTCTAAATCATAATTGTGTATGATAAGAAAATGTAACACGGAAGAAAAATTATATGTATTTTACACTATACACTATAAATCATCATGTAATTTATATGAACTGTAAAAAGGAAATGTTTGGTTAAATACATGAATTTCCAAAATTACATTTGGCACTGTTTTAGTATTTCAAATATTTTTCCTATTGACGTTATGCATTTTTAGTTTTTTCAAGAAACGTGATTTTTGCTCAAAGCATAAAATACAATTCTGACTATATTGAAACTTTTTTTTAAAGATTGTATTTATTTGATGGAAACACAATGAGAGAGGAAATGAAACTCAGTCCATAAAGTACTTAGTCTTTCTTCTGCCTGCATTGACTATACGTCAAGGTGCCCAAGGCAGGCACAATGACACAAGGAGTTGTCCTGGGAAACTTCAGTCTTCTTGAGCATGCTATTTGTTGTCTCTCAGGTTCCCTGTGCAGTTTACCTTCCTTTTCAGGTGCTGCCTGTTCTGTCATGGGAGTTTGGAACGATTGTGTTGAGCGTACGGATGTTGTGGTTAGTGAGGGAAGGTGTCCTCTTCTGATTTTCTAGTGGTTTACTCTTTAAAAGGAATACCAAGGCAGGTCTGTTTCTGTCAGTGTTTTATAGAGTTTAAAGTGAGTAGCTTCTTATAACTTTTGCCTCCTTCTTCCTTTTTCCCTCTTGCTTTACTCTCATATGCATTCAGATAGGTGTACATTAAGGGGGACTAGAGGGCAAATGCCTTCCCCAGAAATGATGACCTGATCAGAATTTTTCCTTTTTGCTGAGGAATAAGGCCACACTACAGGGTCAATCCAACTTATTGTCTCCTGCTCATTCTTCCCCATAACAAGTTTTTATCTAGAAACTGCCTGAGTTCCTCATGAAAGTTGGCTTCCAGCAGGTCAGGCTCCCTAGCTTGTCAGACATATCCAGCTATTTGGGATCACCAGATCTTTGTGTAGTTAAACTAAAGTTGGGAAGTCCACTTAATTTCTCTTTGTTGTGCCATAGGACCTTTCAGTGGAGAATAAGGGTGGAAACCTGTGTGTGTAGCCGTCTATTGGTAGGACCAACACACACACCTTCTTCCACCCCAGCTTTTGACTACTGTGGTATACTCATGTTACATAAATAGAGCCTTTTCCTTACATCTGGGATGGTAGTTTCCAATTCTCTAGTAATGCCAAAAACCATCATGTTTCTCATATCCAGTAAGTTGACTTCTTAAAAGCCAATTTTACAATTAGAACTAAATGTGGTCAAATGCTTGTCTAGAAAGTTTATCTTGAAAAGGACTGTATGTCAGTGGCAGCAAGACAACTAGTGGGAAAATTAAGCATTGTGTAAAACATTACAAGTAAAAAATGTTTATCCCATTCAGAGTTACTAGGTGCTATGTGATCCAGAAACTGGTTAACTGGTTTTTGCTTATAATAATCACCAAATTTTTCAAATGAATGGTGTGTGTGCCCAAAGGTACTTACTGTGCTAATGATGTGACATAAATTGAGTGACAAATCGCTCATTCTCGTCACTGACACCATGAAAAAAGAAAAGGATGAAGAGCTTGGACTTTCTTGAAAAGCTATATAAATCAGTATTAATTTTTTTTATTTTTTTTTAAGATTTTATATGTTTATTTGACAGAGGGAAAGAAAGAAAGAGCGAGTGCACAAGCAGGGCGAGGCAGTAGGTGAAGTAGATTGCCAGCAGAGCAAGGAACCCAATGCAAGACTTGGTCCTAGGACCTTGAGATCATGACCTGAGCTGAATGCAGATGCTTAACTGAATGACCCACGCAGGCACCACCCCCCCCCAAAAAAAAACATTTTTAAAGGATCCAATATACAACCAGACCTAAGAAGAAAAATGGAAATATCTTCTTTTTTTTATATATTTTGGAAATATTAGATGTTAGATTTTATCTACAATGCTTTTTTTGGTCTCTAACCTTATTGTATGGACAGATGTGACCAGCATACAAAAGATGATTCTATTCTGGGGCTAGAGCAAGGCAAAGAACAATAGCTGTTCTGGATTGTCTTCATAGGAGAATAAGGATGCTGATTTCAGGGCAGAGATATCTATTTCTTCTGTTAGAGAAACTTCATGTTTTCTAGACTGGTGTGTTCTAAGTATTACCCTACTCTTTCCTTTCTTCTTTTTTAGTTCCTTTGTCCTCTAACCGTAACAAATATATCAAGAGTAGAATTCACAGAGATAGTCTTCTAACTACATATAGTTAGTATGGCATGAGCTTTAAGCCTTCCTACGTTCTTTTGATTATTTTTTTCATTGTACAAACATGTATTGAGTTTAGAAATGATTGGAAACAGGAGGAAAGTTAGTAAAACAGATCAGTGATAATGGATAGTTTGACACCCGGGGCAAACAGAGACAAAGTTTTCCTGCCCCTTGGAGCCATACACTCTTGGTTGGAGAAGAGGGACTTAAGGTATTTTTTAAGAGAAACTGGTGCTTTTGGAGGACCAGTGGGCTAGTATGCTGCTGAAGGCACTATTATGGCCTGTGAATTTTGATATCAAAGCCAATTTTTTTTTTAACCTGATGAATACTCTCCCCTCCCTGTGGCCCTGGGTGAATTCCAACTGAAAGCTAGGACAGTGTCTCTTGATCCATGATTATAGGTTTGGGAGTCCACATTAGTATCATGACAGGCACTGAAGATAAAAGAAGATATTCTTAGTGTTCTGAAGGAAATTATGATCTGATAGTAGGAACTTCCAGGTAAACAATCACAACCTGGCATTATATGTAGAAAGTGGCATTATAATAGAGAAAGTTTGGATTCTGAAGGCAATCTAGTAAAGAGTACAACTATTTCGGTTTTGGGAGAGAGAAAAGCATAATCCTGTAGGTGACATTTGACCTGGGTATTGAAGGATAAGTGGGAAATTTCCAAGTAGGAGGTAACAGAAATGGACTAGAGTTGTTGAAATAACACCTTGGGAGAAAGGTATGTACATAGGCGAAAACAAATAACCCTCCCCACTCCCACCCTCCCAAATGACAAAAACGAAACAAAAAACAAGCAAAATACTTCCCATTTTTATAATCCTTGGCTTGATAAGATCTTTGAAATGTGAGTAGTTACTGGGTTCTTATTTTCTTTTATTCTATTCTGTAAGTTGATATATGTGCAATGCCAAATGGAGTTTGTTTTTGAAATTTCCTAATCCATTAATCTTCAGGTGCTTTTCACATTTTTCATTTGAGTGACTGCAGTAGATTCACTGACCCCTCAAAAGGTTGGTAAGGCAGAGAGAAAACAGCACACTCCTTGAATGATAAGTATTTATAGAAAAGGCAGTTCACTTAGAATAATTACTCAGGGAAAGTAGGGGAGAAGTATGAAGTGAATGCCCATCATTTATTAGTTTAGAATTAAACCAAGTATAATCTATGGATAATGGATAGAGATGATTTTTTAAAGTAGAACCTTTCACCCAAGTAATGCAAACCTTTGACACCAGGGCCTGCTTCTATGCTGAAACACTCAAACTGTGGCTCAGTGCCCAAAACTCAATTTCTTTTGTTCTGTGCCCTCTAAAGCATGTTCTTTCTGAGACTCAGCTTATCCTGGCAGAACTTTGCCTTATTGGATTTTGCTTGATTTGCTCTTCCTTTTTGAGTCCGATTAAAGTCTTCTACTCTTTCCAGCACCCACTTGTTTCTTCTTCAAGCGAGGAGCTTGCTTAGTTAGCTCTATTTGATTTCCCTTGTGGGTTTTTCCTCAATATGTTTCTTTATTGCGGAAACCCTAACAGAAATGTGGCCTCTTGGGCAGGTAACAGCTCTGGTTAACTAGCAGCACTAACTACATGGTTCTTATTACTCACCGGATACCGTTCTAAATGCTTTTCATAAATTAATTCCATCTTCACACAAACTGGCAAGTATCATTATTCTTCCCATTTTTTTTTATTGTTACTAATTTTTTTTTCCAGTGTTCCAAGATTCATTCTCTATTCCCCACACCCAGTGCTGCATGCTTTAGGTGTCCCCAGTACCCACCACCAGGCTCTCCCATCCCTCCCCCCCCCTCCCTCCAAGTCCCTCAGTTTGTTTCTGTGTCCAAAGTCTCTGTTGTTTTGTTTCCCTCCCTAGATTACCCTAGTTCCCATTTACTTTCCTTCTCCCACTGTCCTCAAGTTTACCCCTCATGCACCGCAAGTAAGTGAAACCATGCGATACTTGACTTTCTCTTCTTGGCTTATTTCACTCAGCATAATCTCTTCCAGTCCAGTCCATGTTGCTACAAAAGTTGGATATTCATCCTTTCTGATGGAGGCATAGTATTCCATTGTATATATGTACCACATCTTCTTTATCCATTCATCTGTTGATGG